>CM056060.1:21440560-21708060 GCA_029574335.1 Rana kukunoris | reverse complement strand
CGTGTTTGCATTCTTCTGGATCAACACAAGAGATATATGAGCTAGAAGTGCACCCGTAATACAGCAATAAACATCACACTGAAGGAAGAGGATAGGCCAGGGAGATTTTGTACTTGGGTCCTTACAATGAAGGTTTTAGTGTACACTGGAAGTGTCACGATTGTGGTGAACCTGTGGACAAAGGCTAGGGGTCCATAACAGCCACAGCTCAAAAGAAAGTGGTCTAAATGATGCCGGCTGTCATTGAACCCTGAAGACAGGTCCAAGACAGCATGGGCTCAGGGGAAGTGATCCAAATTATGCTGGGCATCATTCTACTCAGAAGACAGAGGACAATTTGACAGCCTGGGCTGAGAGGAAGTTGTCTGAATGAGGTTTGCTGTCATTCAGCTCAATAGGAGGTCAGGACCATGACAGCCTGGGCTCTGGGGAAGCAGTCTAATGGACCGGGCCTCCACTTTCCATATTGAATGACCGCTAGCTTCATTCAGTCCACTTCCTCTGAGCTCAGGCTGTCATGGATGTGTTCTCATTCTTCTGAGTTGAATGACAGCCACCCTCATTCAGACTCAGGCATGGACTGGCCATAGGGACTACAGGGAGTTTCCCGGTGGGCCAATGGCTCAGTGGGCCGGTTTCAGTGACAGCCTGTCAAAGTAATGGCTGCACAGCTCGCCCTCCACTTCATGCAGTGATGTGAGAAGAATGAGGAAAATACAGAGGAGAATAAGTGAAATAATAAAAGAGGTGAGTGAGGACTCCTTATGTTATGCTACTTATGTTTTTTTGCACAATTTCGTATAGTTTGTATACTGTTTTGGTTCTTGTTTGCAAACATAAAGTGGGCCGGTCTGGATAAAGTCCAGGGCCAAATTTTGGTCTCAGTCCATCCCTGTTCAGACTGCTATCCCTGAGCCTAGACTGTCATGGACTCATCCTCAGAGGAAGTAGTCTGTATGATGCTGGCCGTCATTGAACCCAGAAGTCTGAGAACACATCCATGACAGCTTGAGCTCAGAGGAAGTGGACCAAATAATTGTTGTCATTCAACCTGGAAAGCGGAGGACGGGTCCATTACATTGCGAAAACACGGAAGAAAACGCGGACGGCCGCACTCCTAAAAACTGCACAGATAAGGGAACAGTTATGCTGCATACATACGGTCACACAAAATGCCCACCATCAAGAACGCGGTGACATACAACACTACAATGAGCCGAGAAAAATTAAGTTCAATGATCAAGAGCATGCGTCTAATTGATTCTGAGCATGTGTGGTTTTTTTTGCATACAGACGATCGGAATTTCCGACAAGAACTTTACCCGTCTGAGAATTTGGGAACCCGCTCCAATGCCAACAGAAAAAGCCTGATGGGGCCTACACACGGTCGGAATTTCCTACCAAAAGCTCACATCGAACTTTTCTTGTCGGAAATTCTGACCGTGTGTACGCGGCATTACTTATACATTTGTAAAAATTATACGTACTTCTCTTTGCATAGGATTTTAGTATTCCTGTCCCCAAGTTATATAACCCAAGAAGAGCAGTGTAGTAAAGATTGTACAGCGCCAATTATACAGTATATTTAATGGCTTATTATACGAGAGATTTTACCTCTAGTTCAAAGTCTACAAGGCTTCTTATCGGCCCCACGCCAGGCAGACCTGTTGGAGCCACTTGGGAGAGGGAACACCAAACAAACTATGGGTGCAACGGATCAAAAAACTCACGGATCGATCCTTGAATCGGGAGTCACGGATCAGCAAAAAAAATAAAATAAAAAAATCTCCCCCACTGTAATATCCACATCTCTCTCCCCCCGTAGTACAGGCACAGTCACCCCCGTAGTACAGGCACAGTCACCCCCACAGTACAGGCACAGTCACCCCCACAGTACAGGCACAGTCACCCCCCACAGTACAGGCACAGTCACCCCCCACAGTACAGGCACAGTCACCCCCCACAGTACAGGCACAGTCACCCCCGTAGTACAGGCACAGTCACCCCCCACAGTACAGGCACAGTCACCCCCCACAGTACAGGCACAGTCACCCCCCACAGTACAGGCACAGTCACCCCCCCCCCCCTTAGTACAGGCACAGTCACCCCCCCCCCCTTAGTACAGCACAGTCACCCCCCCCCCTTAGTACAGCACAGTCACCCCCCCTAGTACAGCACAGTCACCCCCCCCCCCCCTTAGTACAGCACAGTCACCCCCCCCCCCCCTAGTACAGCACAGTCACCCCCCCCCCCCTAGTACAGCACAGTCACCCCCCCCCCCCTAGTACAGCACAGTCACCCCCCCCCCCTAGTACAGCACAGTCACCCCCCCCCCCTAGTACAGCACAGTCACCCCCCCCCCCCTAGTACAGCACACTCGCCCCCCCCCCCCCTAGTACAGCACACTCGCCCCCCCCCCCCCCTAGTACAGCACAGTCACCCCCCCCCCTAGTACAGCACAGTCACCCCCCCCCCCCCCTAGTACAGCACACTCGCCCCCCCCCCCCCTAGTACAGCACACTCGCCCCCCCCCTAGTACAGCACACTCGCCCCCCCCCCCCCCTAGTACAGCACACTCACCCCCCCCAGTACAGCACAGTCACCCCCCCCCCCAGTACAGCACAGTCACCCCCCCCCCCGTAGTACAGCGCAGTCACACACCCCCCCCGTAGTACAGCACAGTCACACACCCCCTCCGTAGTACAGCACAGTCACACACCCCCCCCCCCCCCCCCCCCCGTAGTACAGCGCAGACACCCCCGTAGTACAGCGCAGACACCCCCGTAGTACAGCGCAGACACCCCCGTAGTACAGCGCAGACACCCCCGTAGTACAGCGCAGACACCCCCGTAGTACAGCGCAGACACCCCCGTAGTACAGCGCAGACACCCCGTAGTACAGCGCAGACAACCCCGTAGTACAGCGCAGTCACCCCCGTAGTACAGCGCAGTCACCCCCGTAGTACAGCGCAGTCACCCCCGTAGTACAGCGCAGTCACCCCCGTAGTACAGCGCAGTCACCCCCGTAGTACAGCGCAGTCACCCCCGTTAGCGGCGTGTGTGTGCGCCTCGAGCGCGGGCTCCTCCTCTGTTTACACCAACAGAGGAGGAGCCCGCGCTCGAGGCGCACACACGCCGCCGGGTGTACCAAGATGGCCACGGCTCCGGAGCTAGGCCGAAGCATAGCGATCCGATGGGGGTGACCCCTTCGGATCACGGATCGGCAGGGATCCGTTGCACCCCTAAAACAAACACTTACATTCCAAATCTGAAGGAGTACATTACTTGCCACAAGGATTTCACAGGTATGAGTAAAGACTCGATAGACACGATCGGACTTTGACAACAACGGTCCGACGGACACGTTTTATAGGATAATTTGACCGTCTGTATGTTTCAGCGGACAACTATTGTTGCTTTTTCAACAGACAAATGGTCGCTGTGCATGCTCTCAAACTTTTCAACAACAAACTGTCCGATTAGGAAAATCCGATCGTGAGTACACAAGTCCATCGGACTTAAGTTCAAAGTACAAACACACATGCTCAGAACCAATGCTAACCATCAGCCAACAATAGCAGAAGTTGCCCAAAGGGTGGCGTTAAAGAGCTGAAAAACCACATGATTTGGTGAATGTTGGCTGAAAATGTTCTGTCGTGTGTATGCAGAACAAGTTCACGCCCAACGCCCCTTCGGACCAAAATCCATGGATAAGTCAGATGAAAGTCCGATCGTGTGTACGAGGCTTAACATGCAGTGAGGACTTGCAGCACCAACAAAGGACCAGGTCGGTTGCTACACAGTCTGCATGGTCTGTCCCATTGATCCAGGTTAATGAATTAGTCACATTCATCTGCACTTGTTCTGCAACACCGACGATTCTCTGCCACTCATCCAAGAAGTTTACAGAATTGAAGAGGCCTTTAGGACTTAAGTGGAAAAAGGTATCTGGACCCCCTGCTGATTTTGTACATTTTCCCACTGACAAAAGAAATGATCAGTCTATAATTTTATTTAAATCGGTGAGACAGAACAAAAAAAAATTCAGAAAAATCGCATTTCAAAAAATGTATAAATTATTTGCATTTTAATGAGTTTAATAAGTATTTGACCCCTTCGCAAAACATGACTTGGTCGCAAAACCCTTGTTGGCAATCACAGAGGTCAGACGTTCCTTGTAGTTGGCCACCAGTTTTTCACGCATCTGGCAACTCAAACCTTCAGCTCCCTGCACATTAATTCTATGCGATTAAGGTCTGAAGACTGGCTAGGCCACTTCAGGACTTTAATGTGCTTCTTTTCTTGCCTTGGCCATGTTATGGGTCATTGTTATTCTGGAAAACCCATCCACAACCCATTGTCAATGTTGTGGCTGAGGGAATTTTATCCCGTCGGAAATTCCGATCGTGTGTACAGGGCATAAGAGGATGCAAAGTCTCCTCTGCCAAAAAATTGTGGCTGGAGTCAGTTCTTAATATGATGCATGGGCCATGCAGCGTACATAACACCACAGCTCATTCTTGGCATGCCAAGAACAGAGCTAGGTGCCAGTAAAGATGCATATCATCAGTGGCTTTCGCCACGAGGAGTGCCAGAGGACATGGACAAAGTAGCGGGGGGTAGATGGTGATTGATGGCTCAGCAACTGGAACATGGACCAGTCAAGACTAGAGTGGGGCACACTTGGAGGTAAGTGCACCATAATGAGCAAGTATGCTATGGACAGTATGGAGTATATTTGTGCTCAACACATAAAAAAAATAAAAAAAGAGACAAACCCACCCAACTTGGAACTCGTTTGTGTAGATTCCAATTTGTTGAGCTGTCTTTGGAGTTTTGATGATGTTTAAAGTGGAGTTCCGCCCATTTTTTTATGTTTGTCTGTGCTGCATGCCCTAATCTCATAGTGTTCAGAATGGACAATTTTTATTTATTTTGTTGCTTGTAAATACCTTTATTTTGTAGTCCTTCATTACTTCCTCCTCCTTATTAGCCTAGGCTATTAAGTCACAAGGCTATTTGCAAGGGTTTCTGGGATAGGCATCATGTTTCCCAGTAGTCCTTGCAAACCTGACTGAAACCTATTACATTGCTTGTGCAGCACTGAGCATGTGCGAGATATGCAAAGCTGAAATCCAGGAAGTCATACAGTCTGGCTTCATGATGCCCACACTTAAGATGGCCACGGTCTAAATCCACGATCTAAATGCTGTAACAACCTAACAAAACGGACCTTAGTTTACAGACTAACTTTACTAGAATACATTAAAGAGGGGGTTCACCCTTAAAACCACTTTCTCCTATCCCATCCAGCATACTGGCGTCAGCGCCAGTATGCTGTCTTTTTTTTTTTATAGGTGTATTTACCTCTTAATAGATAATTAAATTTTCGTCCTACCGTGGGATATGGCGCCGCTATATAGCGTCACGCCTTCCGAAAACAGCCGACTAGCAATCGGCTGTTCTCGGCGCCTGCGCACAGACCCAGGAGCTGACTGCGCAGGCGCCGTATACAGCCAAGTCCTATTTCGGCTTTTTTTGGAGGGCGTGACGCGGCTATATACGGCGCCTGCGCAGTCAGCTCCTAGGTCTGTGCTTAGGCGCCGTATAGCTCCGAGAACAGCCGAGTGCTAATCGGCTGTTTTCGGAAGGCGTGATGCTATATAGCGGCGCCATACCCCGCGGTAGGACGAAAATTAAATTATCTATTAAGAGGCAAGTACACCTATAAAAAAAAAAAAAAGACAGCATACTGGCGCTGACGCCAGTATGCTGGATGGGATGGGAGAAAGTGGTTTTAAGGGTGAACCCCCTCTTTAAGCTTGTGAATTACAGGGGTATTTATATTTAAAAAGTGAAATTGTGGGTGGAACTCCCCTTTAAGTTACCAGCATACTAATGTAATTGTATCTTGCATTACTCGTGCCTTGGTTTGTATAATGCAACTTATGGTAAAAAAAAAAAAGAAAAAGAAGGGAATTACATCACGTAAAAAATAAAAAAATAAATAAAAAAGGACCAAAAAAAAATTATTATATATACCCTTCGGGTACTTCTGCTGGGTCATTTTTTTTCCACATTCAACAGTTTATTTTATCCTAGCAAGTGCAAGTTTATTCATTTCTAATAATTGCAGTGCAATCATTGTCAGTGCATAAGCAATAGTAACTTATGTGCCTGTTCTATGTGACCCGTGAATATGAGTCCATGCCTTTCGTTTATTGGTACTTGTCTAGTGCAACAGGATTTCCAGGTCCCAACAAAGCAAGGCAAGGAGCCCAGCATGCTCCTACCTACCTGTAAGCAGTCTGTCTAACCCTTTGTGCTCTGGATGAGTACATTCATTGGTCTCTCCTCTGGATGGATGGTGGCAGAAGGCGCAGGAACTTTCTGTGTGTCATATGTATAGTTACATGAGCCGGCAGTGGAGCAGCTTGAGTTACATCAATCCTTCCTGTGTCTCCTCTATTAATAGATCCAGCGCTGGAGGGGGCAAGCATTACAGGCAGACCTACCAAACTGTCACTTCCATGGGAGCACAACACAGGCTGAAAATCAAACGCCACACAGGAGAGGGGCACAGCCAGGATAATGAGCATGTACATTGGGTGGGTAGGATTTGAATCTTGCATTGCCTTTTCTTAGAAGTAGAAGCCGGGTGAACTTTATTACCTTGTTCTGGGTTAAGCATAGGATTTCCAGCATGTGCCAAGCACTGGGCAGCAATGCCCCCGAGCACACTGAATGGACAGGAGAAGGGGCACACCAACATAAGGACACTGAACTATAACATCCAATATCACAGATGAGTTTAAAGCTGAACTCCAGGCAAATGGCTAAATACACCATTGGAAGACAGATGTGAATTCTCTTATCTGCCAAAAGATTTCCAATTCTGTCCAGCCATTTTTTGTATTTGCTACACGACAGGCAGAACAGCCAGGAAGGTGACACCGCTTGCCCTGTTAGAGTTAAATACAGTGGTGTCACCTCCCAGTCTACACCCTGCCAACTGGGTAATGTACAGTAGGAGCAACAACCTTATGTGTCACCAACTCATGCAGAGTCTTATTAGATTCTAGTGTGGCCCCTCTCCCTGTACAAGTGCTGATGTGCAGGAGATGACCAGAGGTTAATATCAAGAGCAACTCAGTACAATTCTGGCTAAAATTAAAATCAAATTTTTTTGCTTAGAAGATAGATCACGATTCTCGTGGTGCAACATCTTTATGATTAAAACAATAAAAAAAAATTGGGCTTTACTGCATTTGAAAGACCGCTGGGCAAATACAGTGTGACATAAAATATTGCAGATATTGCCATTTTATTCCCTAGGGTCTCTGCTTATATATATATATATATATATATATATATATATATATATATATATATATATATATATATATATATATATATGTTTGGGGTTCCAAAGTCATTTTCTAGCAAAAAATATTGGATTTTAACTTAAAATGAATGTAAACCCGCTCTCATCCTTTCTAAACTACTGCCATAGTGCTGATCTATAAGGATATAGATGCCTCCTGCATGTATTCTTACCTGTCAAATGTCTCCCCTCTGTCTGTTATAAGAACTGAAAAACTGCAGATTCTGTGGGTGGGTCTGGAGCTCTGTGGGTGGAGTCGTGATGTCAGTAGACTCCCCGCCCTCCTCTACACTCCCCTTGTCAACATGCATTTTATCCTGTGTATTCCTTACACTAAATTCTGCTACGATCACCAACATCCAGTCAAAATCCAGAAAAGTAACCACATGACTTCAGAAAAGGAGTGGGGGTGGCAATTGAAAAATAATGCCCGTCTCCAGGCTAGTGCATGAGATATGTAATTAACCTGTCACTCACAGCAAGGGGGCGGAACGGACTAAGGTTATTCTCTGCAAGTTCATTTTATGTCACTGAACAATAAAAGAGGATTGCTCAGAGCTGGATTAATTCTGAGTGTCAAAACTGGGCACAGATGATAGGAAATCTTATACTGTACATTGCGACATTAAAAAAAAAAATTGGGTTTACATCCACTTTAAGGCCTCGTACACACGATCAAATCTGTCTGCTGGAAACGGTCTGCTAGACCGTTTCAGCAGACAGATTCGATCGTGTGTACGGGCGAGCCGACGGATTTGGCCACCCAACAGATTGGAAAGCATGCTTACTAATCTGTCGGCTGGGAACCCGTCCGCCCGACATGTCTGCTGGTTAGTACGCTAACCAGCAGACATGTCTTCTCGCACACGCGCCGAACGGTTTTGACGCATGCGCGGAAGTGTTTTACTTCCTGGTGCGGTGATGTGGCGGCGTCAACGTCACCGCCACGTCACCGCCACGTCAGTGCGCTGTCTGCTGGCAGGGATTTTGGTTTGCTCGTGTGTACACACGAGCAAACCAAAATCCAAGCAGACAGATTTGTTCAAATCGGTCGGTCCGACCGATTTGAACAAATGAATTGCCTCGTGTGTACGAGGCCTAAGTGTCAGAAAAATATTCAGCCTTTAAGTGGTTAAACTTCCTGCATTTACACACAGAAGTTTGATCTAAGAAGGAAGTTAGTTACAATGTTTCCTGTTAAAAACTTGGCAGACTGCCCAGATCTTTTCTTCTCACACACACACAAAGTTTATCCCTTTGATCTAAGAAGGAAGCCTTAGGTTCCTTTCACACTTGTACGACTCCAAAGTCGCGCGATTTTACCACGATTCGCGGCCGCGATTTCAATTAATGTCGGTGTAAGTGGAATCAAAATCGGACCAAAGTAGTGCAAGGACTACTTTGAAGTCGGCACTACTTAAAGTTGTACCAGTATGAATGGTGTTCATTGAAAATAATGGAGAATGACTTGTCATACGATTTTGCAGTTCAAAATCGTGGGACAAGTGGTATAAGTGTGAAAGGGGACTTAGGCCTCATTCACACTTACGGACCGTTCAGAACGGGCGCTCCATGCATCTCTATGGAGCGTCGGATGTCAGCGGAGACAGGTCCGCTGACATCCGACCTGATTCGTTCCACTAAAAACAGACGTATGGGGGATACGTCCCTGTCCGTCCATGCGGATCGGGTAAGATCTGATGAAAGCGGACATGCTGTCCGTTTTCATCAGATCGCTCCATAGCAGACAGCGGTGCCGACAAGCCCCTCCACGCTTAGTGAGCAGAGAGGAGCTTGTCACCGGTCGGCTCAGCGGAGATCTGCGGACTGATCTCCCGCTGAGCTGGCGGACTCCGTCGTGACGGACTGCGACGGAGGCGGCCATGTGTGAAGGAGGCCTAAGTTACAATGTTTCCTGTTAACAACTTGTCAGACTGATATTTTCTTTTGACAGCCGATAAGTCTCTCCACTTGTTATATTATAGAATCGCAAACTCTGCATTGGAGATTGTCAAGGGGGTTGAATCGAGATCACAATTTTTTAGCGATTAATTGTGCAGCTCTACAACTCAGTACACTTTGCCATTTTTTTTAGGAAATACACAAATTCATTAGATGGTGTTCAGTTTTAAAGGAAGCTTGTGCCAACAGAAATATTGAGGTTGCAATTGCATTTCCTTCTGGAAACCCTAACTGACTGACTGTCCCAGGCTTCAGTACTTTGGTAGTTACTGATCAGCAAAAATCCTGCAGACTGAACTGGCAAGCTTTGAAGGTACTGGGCAAGCATGACAACCCCCCCCCCCCCCCCAAATAGTAATGGTTGCCGTTGGCAATCTGTTGGCAGGTCCATGTCTACTGACAAAAAGTGGGCTGTAGTCACCCCAATTCAGAATGGAACTGCCTTAAAAAGAGAAGAATAGCACACACACCCAGCCTTTGTATACAGGGGGAAGCAGTGATGCTTCCCTCCCATTCTGCACTGAGCCTCCTTAATCCCAATTAAGCAGGGTGGGGAAGAGCTGGAAGCCCGTATACAGCTTTGAGTGCTGAAGGACATTTAGGTTGTCAGTGAGAGTGTTACTAATGGAAGCTGATTTCCATAATGACAACTCCTCGAATGAACCAAATCCATGAATTATAAAGAAACCATGCTATAATACCTAGGAGCACATAGCAATGAAATATGACAACAAGCCCAAATACACCCTGAAGAATGACATGCATGCTATAGGGTATAGGAAGCACAAAAGAGAAAAAAAAAGAAAAGAAAATGGAGGAATGGTCCTTAAAAAAACCAAATAAGAAAATCCGTCCTCATTCTATAGAACAGTGACAACTTCATAGAATAGTGACATCCAATTCCGCGTACAGACGATCAGATATTCCGACAACAAAACTAGGGTTGTCCCAATACCGATACTAGTATCGGTATCGGTACCGATACCGAGTATTTGCAGGAGTACTTGTACTCCCGTAAATACCCCCGATACCTAAATAGAATACTTCCCCCCCCCCGTGCCTCCGCAAAGCCGCCGCCGCATACCGCCACGTTAATCCCCGTACATTACAGCGCGCATTACAAGCTTTCATTTGTATACTTGTAATGCGCGCCTCACCATGTATAGACACTCCCCTTCTCGGGATTGGACGGATCTGTCCAATCCCGAGCAAGGGGGAGTGTCTATGCACGGATCCGTGTATAGACACTCCCCCTTACTCGGGATTGGACGGATCCGTCCAATCCCGAGAAGGGGAGTGTCTATACATGGCGAGGCGCGCATTACAAGTATACAAACGAAAGCTTGTAATGCGTGCTGTATTGCCCGGCAGCAGCTACTACAGGTATGGGGGACAGGACATGGCTGCAATATGTGGGGGACATGTGTGGCTGCAATATGTGGGGGGACATGCGTGGCTGCAATATGTGGGGGGACATGCGTGGCTGCAATATGTGGGGGGACATGCGTGGCTGCAATATGTGGGGGGACATGCGTGGCTGCAATATGTGGGGGGACATGCGTGGCTGCAATATGTGGGGGGACATGCGTGGCTGCAATATGTGGGGGGACATGCGTGGCTGCAATATGTGGGGGGACATGCGTGGCTGCAATATGTGGGGGGACATGCGTGGCTGCAATATGTGGGGGGACATGCGTGGCTGCAATATGTGGGGGGACATTTAAAAAAAAGTATCCGTATTCGGTATCGACGAGTACATGAAAAAAAGTATCGGTACTTGTACTCGGTCCTAAAAAAGTGGTATCGGGACAACCCTAAACAAAACCGTGGATGTTGGCTCAAACTTGTCTTGTAAACACATGTTCGCACAATCGTTGTCGAAAATTCCAAAACGTTGTCACGGACAACACGTACGACGGCACTATTAAAGGGAAGTTCAATATCAGTCGTGTTAGTAGAAGTTTGGCGAGAGATGATTCACGCTTTTCAGCCTCGTGCTTTTCAGTCCGTTACAGCGCAACGAATGTGCCATCTCCATTACGAATGCTAGTTTTACCAGACCGAGCGCTTCCGTCTCGTACTTGAGTCAGAGCATGCGTGGAATTTTGTGCGTCGGAATAGTCCACACACAATCAGAATTTCCAAAAATAACTTTTGTTTGAGAAATTGAGAACCTGATCTCAAATTGTTGTTGTCGGAAATTCCGACAGAAAATGTCCGATGGGGCCTACACACGGTCAGAATTTCCGACAAAAAGCTCCCATCAAACATTTGAACAGAAAACTCCAAAATGAAAAAGACTGCAAAAAAATAATAAAATGAAAACCTGACAAGGGTTTGAGTCAATCCCTACGCCAGCGATGGTGAACCTTGGCACCCCAGATGTTTTTGGACTATATTTCCCATGATGCTCAACTACACTGCAGAGTGCATGAGCATCATGGGAAATGTAGTTCCAAAACATCTGGGGTGCCAAAGTACTCTATCACTGCCCTACGCTATTAAAATATAAAAAAATATATATAAAAATATGTCTAGGGGTGTACTGTGAACAGTAGGTTACACCCCATCTAGATCTCAGCTGAGCAGCCATTAGCGGTAATGTTGCGGTTAGAGAATTTTTTTTTTTAGCCCCTGTACCAAAGCTGCTTTGAGTGAAGAGTAAAAGGTAACGCAGGTGTTCACCTTCTTAACACAAGTGGTGCCTTTCCAATACACTGCTAAAAAGCAAAAAAACAACCCTTCGAGTCAGGATAAGAAAAACATCTTGTATTACATCCACAAGTGTCTATAGCAAGACAACCTTCCAAAACCACACGCTTCCCCGGTGACCTATTTCCAGCCGCGTTTTGCACATTTTACATCCAGATGAATAATTTTTATACAAGGTGTTAAAAATGTTCCTAAACCTGCTCAAGACCAGCAAGGGCCCCTTTCCGGGATTTATTAGTTGACATCATTACATCTTCCCCCCTCTCCTACATCTTCGTATTAATATTTAATATCAGTGGATGGCCCTTAGAGGGATGAAATCACTTCCCCGAGGTGTGTAAACACTCACAGACCCCTAGGTAATATTCTACCTAATGTGTTATTTGTCGGAGTACTGAAACTGTGCTGAGCCAGCACTGGAAGAGGTGCAGCCTCTCCTCCCGATACACGCTAATGGGCAATGCCGATCACATCCTCTCCTCTGCTATTTACAAATGCAGTACACATCAGCGGGATTTAGTCAGAAGCCAAAAAAAAAAAAAAAAAAAAAGGCTTTTGTTCTTTACGGGTTTCTATCTCCTCCTAACAGTATTAAGGGTGCAATTCTACCAACAGCAAAGTATCGCTTCCCCCTAAATGGACATGGTTACCCAATGTGTGTATGTTGTCGATTACAGTAAGCTTGGTATGGCACAGACCCCAGTATTCTGCGTCCTTCCGAGTTCAAATATGTCTGGTAGCAATTTTGACTCTTAATTTATTGTAGGCCAATTACCAGGGAACTTTGATAATTTGAGATCATGTGCTGGGTGGAGGAGGTCATGGGATTGAATGGAGAACCTACTGTGTTGAGTCCCAACAAAAATACAAGCTTCTAGTGTGTAGTTCATCATATCTTATAATAACTTCATTTAGTTAACAGCATCATAAATATTGCATGTACGAGTGCAGAGAGGAGGCCAGCCAAGACTTACATTGGTACATTGGGTTCTTGGCCCGCTACCCTAGAAACAGGCCCACAAGAATGCGCAATCTAGCTCTTGGAGTGAGGTGGGCTGCTGTAACAGCTTTGATGAACGGAGTGAACCACAACTGCGGCTACCAAGGATTTCAATGCACGTCTGTATGTGAGAATTCAGTATTGGACCCCAGGCGTCACTCCACGGGGGTCTCTACATCATCTCTCTCTCACACATAAAGAAAGGCGTTAAGCTACTAAGGATGGACGCAATACAACATGCAACCAGAGCTTAACGTTTAAAATTATAGCATACACTTAAAGAATCCAATGCACTTCTATATGCAAGTGATTATCACTACGGGACACAAGGCGTCACTCCACGTAAACAGGAGTTTGGGGGTTCTCTACATCATAACACTTAGACATATAGTAATGCATTAGGCCACAAAGGGAGTTGGTATGAAAATACCATCAACCGTTAGCATAGAAAAGTTAGAGCGAACATGTTCAGCGAGATAGGGTAAGGCCCATAAGCAAATAACACTTATGTCAAGCACATAGAAAATAGGAGTTGTAAAGACAACTAATAGTTGCATGTGAGAGGCAAATATAGCTCAGGTAATTTGAGAGTAGATGTCCCTTTAAGATATTCCTTAAACAGTGAAAAGCACAACAGTCTATCCCAAGTAGTATGTTAATACACACAAGCCATAATAAATAACAGCAATTGTTTTAGGTGGAAGGTATGCAGCAGATCTTTCTATAATACTACAAGTGACACAATTGCTACTTATCCGTTTGCTGGGCTTCAGTGTAGCAACAAGGGATTCCGTAGTGTAGGGTGTCAGCAGGGAAGGTCTCAAAGGTTGTCCCCAGCAATGGCAGTCTGTTGCAGTTAATGTAGCAGCATTAATACAGAAGTGTGCAGGCTGGTCAGTTGTTGCAGCATGGGGAGCGATGGCACCATTATGAGTAGCGTGGCCAAGCTACAGCTGATAATAATAGAACGGTGCACCGCTCTGTTTATAGCATAGAGGCAGCTGCAGTGCATAAGCACTAATTGAAAGCAAAGCGCCAATAGTAGCGGCGCACTTCCGCATTCCACGGTGGAACGCACAAGGCACCGCGCAATGACGTCATCACGCGGTCGCCGCATGCGCTCCATGCGGAAATGCATTACGATGGCACAGGAAGCACCTGTTACAGTTGCACAGGCTTGGCATCAGGAACTGTATGTATTGCTGCAGTAGGAAGTGAATTGGAAGAACTGTATATACGGGCTGTTGTCATTGGGGGGGGGGGGGTGGTAGGGATGGAGAATATTGTATAAATGGACACTGTATGCGACGGGAAAGATCTGCAACACAGTTGGTAATATTTATCCAGACCTATGCTAATATGTTCTAGCTTATTATTAAAATAAAAAAGACAAAGTGTAATGCGCCAAATGGAATCGTTTATCACAGCCAAGGGCTTTAGATACAGAAAGCACCGTTTATTGAAAAAGAAAAATTGTAAAAAAAAAAAAAAAAAAAAATTATATTATGCGCACACAGCATAAGAGTTTCAATAGATAAAAACAAATCTCTGCCTCATCCAAGATGGCTGCCGGAATCAACCACCGGTACCAGCTGGGACCCCCATCCTAAACATTACCATCCAAAGCATTTCGTCATAATTGTACAATGTCTTCAGGACCTGACCTGAGATCTTACACTCAAAAGAATGCTCTTTGTGTCTGCAGGGGGGTCCCCTAGGATCCCTGGCGTAGTCTATACAGCATTAGAAGGATGAGAGTACAGAAAATTCAGACCAGTAATTATTTTCTCTTACTCAACAAATAGTAAAAAAAAAAAAAAAACACGTTTCAGGGGCTTGAAACTCACCCTTAATCAGTGCTGCCAGATTTTTGTACTGGACAACTGTAAACCGATAGGGATAACATGAGATCTGGGTCACCTGACTACATAAAAAATTATTTAATATGACATTTTTGGCAGTTCACTTTGTTTCCACTTAACACCAGGCCAGGATTGCCCACACTTTTGTCATGGAAAGCTGTGATCTTCAAGGGACAGTCTACGCTGAGCACCAGCAGAGCTATTAAGGTCAGAGATGTCCATCAGTCACCGGCGGCTACTGACAATGCTTTCAGGATTTTGATTAGTCTAATTATCATGTAATAAGCCAATTAAATGTTTCTACATAAATCATCCAGGCCAGGAATTCCCACTGAGGTCTTATCTGTGCTTGCTGGGCTGTGTCTAACCTGCTGCAGTCGTTGGCCCTCGTCATGGGAAGAAATGGCAATGATTTATAAAAATAAAATAGCTGGGCAATTGGTTCTGCTCCAGCTACACTAACAGATGAGAAGTTCAGTGATAAGGGCAAATCAGATAGCTGCAAGTTCACGAACCCAGCATTTCACCTCTGCAGAGAGGGAAACCCTCCGATCCTACGAGTAATGCAGAATTTCCTGGGAGTTCCAATAATGATACCAAACTAAAAATTGCCATCAGTTGTCATTTGTGAAATAGCTGCAGACCGGCTGGAGTTCAAAGTAGAAGATGGCCACCACTGAGGTGACGTGTCCCGGATTGCCTGGGACAGTCCCACATTTTGCAGGTCTGTCCCATGCACATTCATTCCAGGACAATACAGTGTCCCGGAATGAAACTTGACACAGCCACCCTCCGGGCCAATCTGATACCCCCAAAAAAGGGCGCCACATCACCGCTTTACTCACTGACAGTACTTGTCCTGGCTGGGAATGCCTGGAGGAGCACAATCCCGCCCCCTGCTTGTGATTGGAGAAATCATAAATCCCGCCTCTTGTGTCCAATCACTGTGCTGTGATTTGTTACAGCACAAGCGGATTTTTGGGAAGGGAGGGTGTCCCTGAATGGTAGTTTTGATATGTGGTCACCCTAGTCACCACTGAGTTATATATGTACCTCAATGCAAAGTCAATATTGTTTAAGCAATGTTCTCCAAACCTGCCCTTTAAAATGACCCCCCTTCTTGATCCACTCTGTGCAGCCTATGACTCACTTGCTGTTTGATCTTGAAATATTTTTTTTTTGCGATCTAAACGTTCATTGTCCAAAGTATGGATCCCTTTATGCGTGCGTTCCAATGCATTACTGCATACAAGTTAATGTGCATTATAGTAAAGCAGCCCATTCATTTTAAATGAATTCCACGATGAAGTATTTACGAGGCGCTGGGATTTCTATGCTTACTCAAACAATAAATGAAGGAATTTTCAATTAATCTCTCTAGCATGCATGAATGTAGCTTCCGAAGAGTACAGATCTCCCTTAAAGGGGTTGTAAACCCTTTACAACCACTTTAACCTACAGATAAGCCTAGATTAAGGCTTACCTGTAGGTGCAAGGAAAGGTTTAGGAGATATTTTCAAAAAAAAGTGGCACAGATTTCTAGACATTGGGCGCAGGCGTGCTGCTACAAAACGGCATCATGCCATTAGTGGCGGCTCTCGCGCGCAAGTGACGTCATCGATGCTCTGGCCAGTCACAGCACCGGAGCAGCGATAGCTGGAAGTCCAGCGATTATGGTGGCAGAGGAAGTGAATGAGTGCCGTTGCGCGGGCTTCGTATTTAAGTAAGTAATGCTATGCATACTAGCTCATTATGTCTTTGTCTTTGTCTTGCAGGGAGCCATTTAAAAAAAATTTTGGACAAGAGCGTTTACATCCTCTTTAAAGGGATCGTAAATGGTTAATTTTTTTATTTTTTTTAAATAACAAACATGTCATACTTGCCTCCACTGTGCAGCTCGTTTCGATCCTCACCTTCTCGGTTCCCTCGGCTCCTCCCCGCACTAGCTAACCCCCTCGGGAAGCTCTTTCCCAAGGGGGTTACCTTGCGGGCGTGCTCCCGTCTCATACACTCTGCTTTCATAGACACAGATTGTATATCTCGGTCCCGCCCCCCAGCAGCCAGGTTATTGAAATTGATTGACAGCAGGGGGAGCCAATGGCTGTGCTGCCATCAATCTATCCAATCAACACAGACTTCGTGGAAAAAGAGGACGTCGGGGACGAGCCGAGCAGGTGAACAGGCTCAGGCAAGTAAAACGGGGGGCCCCTGTAGTTGCCAGGTGTTTTTTCACCTTAATGCATATCCTTAATGTTCTCCACTTGATGACTATCTTCCCTGTGTTCCATGGTATATCTAAATTATTTTGTACCCTTTTAACAATGAGATCACTATGATGCTTAGGAAGCTCTCTGTGGATGACGTTTGCTGTAGGATGCGACTAAGAAAATGTCAGGAAAGACCTACAGGAACAGCTGGACTTTAATCAGAGGCACTTTAAAAATGATGACCCTAAAAGATTTCTGTTTAGTATGTTTTTTTAATTAAGTTGTACAGTTTATAGGTCACATTAAAAGGTGGAAAAAGTGCAGATTTATCTTTGTCTCATTTTTTTACAGAACATTAACCTGGCATTTTAACATTGGTGTGTAGACCTTTTAGTGTGTGTGAGAGTGTATGCGTAAAAAAAAAAAAAAAAAAACACTATCTTTCCTAGCCCCACTCCGTCCTTATACATTTACCACTAGCTTCTGTCACCTCTCCAGCACCCGTCTCAGCTACAGTACCACTCCCCTCGCTTCTTGCTTGTCAGACACTGTGGGCAGCAGGAGCCAAAGGCTATCGCCAGTCAAACTCCTGTTAGGAGGGACCAGGGTGTGGATTTCTGGTACGGTGTGCGTCTATGGATGCACATTGCACAGCTAGGAAGTAATACGCACATGGGTGTCTCCATAACGTCTAGCTTGCCAAGTAGGCACCAGAGCAGGTTACATTGCCAGCAGGGAACTTACTAAAGGGTACACTTGTCTGCTCTGTGCGATGATATTGCTCAGAAAGCACAATCTTTCAGTATCACTTTTCACTTTAATAGTTCACAATTCAACCATAAAAGAGAGCCAACCTGTCTTGGGGGCAATACACTCCTTTCATCAGTCCTTGGAATAAAGGAATGAAGACATGAAAGGTTTCAAAACTGAACCGGGGGAGATCTAAATTAAAGGGGAGTTCCACCCACAATTTCACTTTTTAAATATAAATACCCCTGTAATACACAAGCTTAATGTATTCTAGTAAAGTTAGTCTGTAAACTAAGGTCCGTTTTGTTAGGTTGTTACAGCATTTAGATGGGGCATCATGAAGCCAGACTGTATGACTTCCTGGATTTCAGCTTTGCATATCTCGCACATGCTCAGTGCTGCACAAGCAATGTAATAGGTTTCAGTCAGGTTTGCAAGGACTACTGGGAAACGTGATGCCTGTCCCAGGAACCCTTGCAAATAGCCTTGTGACTTAATAGCCTAGGCTAATAAGGAGGAGGAAGTAATGAAGGACTACAAAATAAAGGTATTTACAAGCAACAAAATAAATAAAAATTTCCATTCTGAACACTATGAGATTAGGGCATGCAGCACAGACAAACATAAAAAAAATGGGTGGAACTTCACTTTAACCACTTGCCCACCAGGGTCGTCCCTGGGACATCCTCCACTTTGTGCGGCGATATCTGAATGATGCCTGCAGCCACAGGCATCATTCAGATATCAATCTCTTCAGCCGCCGATTCTCTGCACCATAAGAACGATCAAAGCGGCGCTCGATCATTCTTATAGGCAACGGGAGGGGATGCCCCCCCCTCCAGCCGCCATCCGGTGCATCTCCGGGCTCTCCCGTGCCATCGGGGGCCCGGAGAGCAAATCGGACGGCGTTTGCCGCTAAACCATAGAGATGACTGGTGACCAGACGGTCACAGTCATCTCTATTACCGTCGGAGGACCGGGCGCGACATTATGATGTCACGCCCAGTACCCAGAAGTAAACAAAGCCGCAATCGCGGCTGTCAGTGTGAGATCGGTGAATGTTTTTTCACCGATTTCATACTTGTAAGCCTGGAGGAGAGACGTGGGGTCTTATTGACCCCACATCTCTCCATAAAGAGGACCTGTCACACTGATTCCTATTACAAGGGATGTTTACATTCCTTGTAATAGGATTAAAAGTGATCAAAAAAAAAAAACATTTTTTTAAAAAGTGTAAAAAAAATAAAGTAAAATAAAAATAAAATGTAAAAAAAAAAAAAAAAAAAAAAAAAACGCCCCTGTTCCCATTATCTCTGCACAGAAGCGAACACACATGCAGGTCCCACCCACATATGTAAATGCCGTTCGAAAAAAGTTGCAATGAGCTCCAATTTATTCCCTAGGGTGTCTGCTAAAAAAAAAAAAAAAAAAAAAAAAAATATAATGTTTGGGGGTTCTGATTAATTTTCTAGCAAAAAAATTGAGATTTTTACATGAAGGAGAGAAGTGAAAAAATTAGCCCGGTGGGCAAGTGGTTAAGTTTCAGAGTGCATATAGATTTTTAATACCGGTCCTTTTGGTCCGTCTCTAGTGCAAGTCTTCATTCCTTTAACCCAAGACCAGATGAAGGGATGAGTGTTGTTGCCTACAGCAATGTGTTGGCGGTCTTATGACTGAATTGAAAAATTCAGATGATAATAACGGGTTTGCACACATTTGTGTATGTTTTCATGAATTGTGAATGGGCTACCAATGGCGCCACAGCTTAGGTTTTAGCACAGATACAGCATTCTGTCAACACTCTGCACCACAAAGCATGAATGGTTCACAACTGTACCATACCATCATTACTGCAATGCATCAGTGTGAATGGGCCCTTAAATATTTAACATACAGCTAATAAAACCACAACGGATCCAGGATGGCTTAAAGCGAGGCGATATGACATTCTGCTGTGTTAAGGGCTACAATAAAGGACAAAGGAAGAAAATCAATACCTTATCCTCTAAAGCTGCTGTTCTGCAGTTTATAATTTTTTTTTTTTTAAAAGGATACATACTGGGCCAGATTCTCTAATATTTTCGGCGGCGTAGCGTAAGCCAGTTACACTACGCCGCCGCTGCGTACTGGAGCAAGTGCTTTATTCTCTAAGCACTTGCTCCGTAGGTTTCGCCTGCGTCGCGTAAATCGCGCAGCGTAAACCCGCGCAATTCAAATGGGGCGGCTTGTATTTAAATTAAGCGCGCCCCCGCGTCGAACGAATTGCGCATGCACCGGCCGGGGAAAAAGCCCAGTGCGCATGCTCCAGCTCACGTCGGAAAGCGTCGTTGAAACCGACGTCAAAACGACGTGAGCGTCATTTACGCAAGTCCCTATTCGCGAACGAGTTAGTAAAACGACGTAAGCGACGGAAAAAGCCGACGCTGACCCGACGCCATACTTAACATGGCGTCCGACGGGACACGACGGCATCCGACGGGACCTCGTAAGGTTACTCCACATAGAAGCTGGGGTAACCTTACGAGTTCGTAAACGACGTACGCGACGACAGGGCGGCGTAAAAGCGATCGAGAATCGGCGTACTACTTCATTTGCATATGCAAATGAAAAAACAACGTAAAGGCCACCTAGTGGCCGGAGTTGTCATTACATCTACGATCCGAAAGTGTAATTGTATTACACTTGTCGGATGTAGAAGCGTATCTATGCAAAAGTGATGCTCAGCATCACTCGCATAGATACGAGTCAAAAAAAAAGGCGATACGACGGGGTATCTGAGATACTCCGTCGTAACGCCTCTGAGAATCTGGCCCTGTGTGGAGGCAATTATGTACTGCCTTGAAAAGTCAGCGCCAACGGGCTCTTTTCACAAGGCAACTAAAAGAGCCATGAGGATGCATAAAGCCCAATAAGCAGCAAAATTTCACCTGCCAGATTCAGAGACATTTTCCAGCTGAAGTCTACACAGCCAGCTTCATCACCGGTACTCAAATTTGGGGAGCTTACCTACCCCTTCTGTGCTCCCCCACCATTATATTTGCATGTCAGAACTACAGTACTTCCAGGTACAGGGAAGCATGTGACCCGCTCTCCTTCCTCTAATGCTTCAGGACTTCTTGCCTGAGCAACCAAAATCCAGGCCCAAGCACGGTCACATGTGACCAGGAGGCAAGGTCTTTAACCATGCTTAGGCATCGACGCCGATCCAACACAAGTCTTCGAACGTTGGGTTAGGGCATTCTAACATGGCAGCAGATGAAGGTAAATACCAGCAGCAGAGGAGGTAAACAATTAGGAAAAATGGCTACTTTGCAATGTGACAAGTCCTCTTTAAAAAGGGGGACAATCTACGGGAACTTATGCAGGTCTATACAACCCAATATTTGCAAAGCTTTATGGGCCCCGGCCCTCAATTAAAGTAAACCCACATTTTTTTATTCATTTTTTTTGATGTCACAATGTAGAGTATAAGATTTCCTATCATCTGTGCCCAGTCTTGCCACACAGAGATAGACCAGCTCTGAGCAATCCTCTTTTATTGTTCAGTGAAATAAAACGGACTTACAGAGAAAAACCTCAGTCAGTTCCACCCCCTTGCTGTGAGTGACAGGTTATTTACATATCTCATACACTAGCCTGGAGACAGGCATTATTTTCTTTAATTCCCACCCCCAACTCCTTTTCTGAAGTCATGTGGTTACTTTTCTGGATTTTGACTGGATGTTGGTGATCATAGCAGAATTTAGTGTAAGGAATACATAGGAAAAAATGCATGTTGACAAGGGGAGTGTAGAGGAGGGCACGGAGTCTACTGACATCACGACTCCACCCACCGAGCTCCAGACAACAGACCCACCCACAGAATCTGCAGTTTTTCAGTTCTTATAACAGAGGGGAGACATTTGACAGGTAAGGATACATGCAGGAGACATCTATATCCTTATAGATCAGCACTATGGCAGTAGTTTAGAAAGGATGAGAGTGGGTTTACATCCACTTAAATGTAGGCAATGATAATACAATTCCTATGATGCTCCTATATTTGTTTTACTTTTCCCTTGACACGGTTATACCCCAGATTGTGGCTCATACTGGTCAGAAGTTTTTCTTTTCCTCATTAAAACCAATAAAGACACATAAATAATATATTTGCATAAGTTTGCACACCCTTAAACTAATTTGAATTCTTTTTTGAAGCATCTTTTAGTTTTATTACAGCACTCAGTCTTTTTGGGTCCATCAACATGGCACATATATACATTTTGGCCCGGATACACAAAGCACTTGCGCCGGTGTAAATCCAGTTACGCCCGAGTCACAAACCAACATATGCCTAAAAACTGGCCACCCTACGCCGATGTATCTTACTTACCCCGGCGTAACGTGGGCGCATTTTTCTTCTGGGCGCATGTTGCTGCTCCCATTGATTAGCCATTTAAATATGCAAACGAGGGGAAATACGCCGATTCACGAACGTACGTGAGCCCAGCGCAGGCTCTACGCAACGCGCATCATTTGCATGGATCACACCCACTTCCAGCCCACTTCCACCTGCGCCAGCCTGTGCCTTCGAAATATATGCTATGCCGGCGCAGAGTTGGGAGCAATAGCTTGCTGAATTCAGTGCATGCTCTTCGCGCTGCGCCAGCATAGCATACTATGTGTGCGCTACGCCGGCATAAATATGCGCCCATCTCTGTGAATCCGGGCATGGATGTTTTATCTATAAAAAATGTTTTTTTTTTTTATTATTGTTAAAATAATAAATAATAGTGATCACACACCAATATGTTCTCTCCTGCACAACATTAAAATAAAACTAGTTATTCTACAAAATACGGCAGTAACATACCCCCATGATAATTAGTAACCCCACCAGTATAACCGTCACAATATGCTTTTTTCACATAGAATGAGATCTGCCCCTGTCCTGGGCTGTGCTCCCAGTAATAACGCCTTTGAACCTGACCGCTTTAAGCACTGGATTACAGCGACATTTGTAATCCTGAGCGTCCTTGGAGTACCTCTCCATCTGAAAGGCAAATGAATGCCCTACATGTTTAGGGAAGAGCGACAAATGACGGCACTGCAACATGCCAATGCCTTAAAGAAGCACTCTACTTTAAACAATAAGTGCCCCCTCCACTGTTCCTCATATGTGGTGAATTCAAATTTCACACAACACAGACCTACACTGCCTGATCTGCCATGTCAGGATAGGCCATTATCTACTATTTACAGAACATAGGTCCAGGATGGCTAGCGCACGCACACACACACATGTACCCGCACAGCAGTGCGCCCTCCGACACCAAATTAAGCTCCCTCAACTTGTGCACATAAGCACACAATGACTGCTGTAAGCGTGCCATCACCGCATTACCAGTAAGGCCGGGTTCACACTTACAAAAAACGGTCCGACATTGGGAGTTCATGCCGCATGACTTGTACAAATCAATGATTCCCTATGAGAACCGTCCTAACTGGTCCGACACAAGTCGGTTCGACTTTGAAAAGGTTCCCGCGCTACTTTGATCCTACTTCAGCCCATTGAATATCATTGAAGTCAGATCAAAGTTGGATCCGACTTTGGCATGCAACTTGTGCTCCGAGGATCTTGAAGGGTAACCCCACGCCCAAAAAAAAAAAAAACACAATGGGGTTCCCCCTTCAAGACCATACCAGGACCTTCACAGCTATGAGTAAACACTGAAGTTAGTGTGAAACGCATCAGCTGTCCCAAGTTCCATTGCTGTGACTTGTAGTGCCCGTTTCCAGTTTTTTACATTAAAGTTACGTTGGATTGGAGTGCGGCTGCCCTGATCATCTTTTGTTCTTATAGGACCTTCAGTCTGGTATGGATTTTAAGGGGAACCTCCATGCCAAAAAAAAAATTATAAAAAAAATGATGTGAGGCCCCCACCAAAATCCATACCAGACCCTTATCTGAGCATGCAGCGCGGCAGATCAGGGGGTGGGGACAAGCGAGCACCCCCCTGAAACATACCGGGGCCACATGCCCTCAACATGGGGGTGTGGGTGCCTTGTCCCCATGTTGATATGTGTGGTTCAGGAGGGGGGGCTCACTCATCCCCACCCCCTTTCCTGACCTGCATGGATAAGGGTCTGGTATGGATTTTGGGGGGACCCCATGCCTTTTTTTCGCATTAGAGTTCCCCCTTAAAATCTATACAAGACCAAAGAGCCTATTATGATCTTGGAGGGGGAACTCCATGGTGTTTTTTTTTGTGTGGGAGTTTTCCTTCAAGATTCTAAGAGAACAAGCCGACTTGTTTTGGACCAGTTAGGACGGCTCTCATAGGGAACCATTGATTTGCACACGTCATGCGACATGAGCTTTCAATGTCAGAGCGTATGTCGTACCAGTGTAAACCCGGCCCAAAGGTGCAGAGATCCAAACACTAGGACCGATACTCAGCTGGTGATAACAGTCTTGTGGAAGCAATCACATGTGAAATAGCACTCCTGTATACAATAGATATCGGTCTCTGGCTACACCACTTCCAAGACTTTGCCAATTTACTTCATAGCTGGCTATAGTAAAAGGCTAGCTGTGGGGGGCATTACTAGTTTTTAGTCCAGAACAGTCCCCTACAGTACCTCTATTTTGCCACATGATGTCCTCAGTCTACTTGGATAAATGACACATAGCACAACCCAACCAGGAAGACTGAGGAAAGGGTGTCATGCTTAGTTCTGTCTGCATACATCAGGAAAGCAAATCTGGACTGGTAGACTTCCAATGAGTCCCCAAAGACAGCAGAGGAAAGGGAAACAATAAAAAGGTTTAATTGCAAACTTGCTTGTTTGCTTGCATATGTTAAAAGAGCTTTGCTATTTAAAAAGTGCATTTCACCTTTAAATGTCAAAAGAAATAAGAGGGTTTCATTAGAGTCACCTCTGGGTCCTATTCCAGTGATGGAAGAGACATACACTTGGCACATCTTCCTCCAGATCTCGCTGCCTCTGGCTGCCTATTCGAGTGTCTCAGACAGGTGATTTCCCCATAGACACACATTATTAGAGCTGACAGCAATCAGCAGCAGGACTTAAAGGTTTGAATGGCAGTGTTGAGCTGACCCCCCCTTAACCCCTCTTTACACGCATTACTTGTCTATGGTTCTTCAGCTGCAACTCCAGACACTTTACTTCTTTTTTTTTTGCTTTGGATAGAGCATAGAAGGTTAGAGCCTCTATAAGGTTTTTACTTTGGCTTTTGTAGAGATTTGCCGTCACCTCCTGTCTCAGAGACCGTCATTGGGGCCAGAAGCGAGGACAGACCAACAGGGGCACAGCTAGCACCCATTGATCCTGCCAGTAAAACACTTCCCGTCTAAAGCCTTGTGCCAGATGATCGGATTTCCATTGAACAAATCCGTGGAATTTTGTGCAAAGGGGCGTTGGCCGTGAACTTGTTCTGCATACAGACGGCAGAACTTTTTCAGCCAACCTACGTGTTTTTTCAGAAGTGGGCTGTGGAGTCGGAGTCGAGGAGTCGGAAATTCTGACAACAATTGTCCGAGGGATTGTACAAACAGTCGGATTATCCGACAAAACCCTTCCATCACACAATTGTTGTCGGAAAATCTGATCGTGTTTACGAGGTTTTGGAGCAGGGGGTCCTCAAACTATGGCCCTCCAGTTCAGGAACTACATTTCCCATCATGCCTAGTCATGTCAGTGAATGTCAGAGTCTTGCAATGCCTCATGGGATGTGTAGATCCTTAACAGCTGAAGGGCCATAGTTTGAAGATCCCTGCTTAGGCTGCTTTCACATTGGGCAGTGGAGCCGCGGTGGTGGTATAGCAGCGCGGTATTCGGCCGCTAGCGGTGCGGTCTTAACCCCCACTAGCGGGCGAAAAAGGGTTAATACCGCCCGCAATGCGCCTCTGTAGCGGTATTACCGTGGTTTCCCATTGATTTCAATGGGAAGGAGCAGTATAGGAGCGGTAAACATCCCGCTCCTATACCGCTGCAAAGATGCGGCTAGCAGGACTTTTGGAGCGGTCCTGCTAGCGCACAGCTTCAGTGTGAAAGCCTTCGGGCTTTTACATTGAAGACTACAGGCAGGTTTTTTTCAGGCGGTATAGCAGCGCTATTTTTAGCGCTGTACCGCGTGAAAAACGCCTCAATGTGAAAGGGGCCTTAGAGTGACAAGGCGCACTCTCCATATTGGAGGAGCAGCATTGTCACCCCAATACTACAAAACAGCCAAATCGATGGGTTTAGGTTTAGTTCTAATTTAGATCCATTTAGGTGCATCAAAAAAAAAAAATTGTTCCAAGGCCTAAAGTTTGTTTTGTTTAGAAAGCCTGTTCCCTGCCAGCAGGCTGCAAAGAAGGACTGCACAAAAGAAAGTCTCTCCGTAGAGTTTAGATATACCCCAGCTGAGCTAGAGCTCTCCAGATGTGATCTCTGCTGATTACAGAACTCCAGGTCTGACTAGGCAAGGAGTATGTTGGACCTCTTCAGATAGACCACTGCTTCCATTCTGCAACATGCTGGCAGGAGACAGGCTTTTTTTGCTGAGGCTGTGGCTGCTTTAATAGGAAATTAGCTGTAAGATTTTGAACACCTTTATTTTCATAACCAGGGAATGGTTCTCTGCCCTGCCAAGCAAAGCTGTGCGACTCTCAGAACTAGATTGACAGTAAAGTATAACATCCTAATGCAAATACTGTATATATAATATGTGCATTTAGTGGTTTGCCAGGAGGTCAGCTTTAGGTATCTGAATAACTCAAGAAGATATACTGTAAAAGGATCGTGCAAGAATATAGTACTTCACCTGCTCTAAATGATGGAAGGTCCCGATTGTACCTGTTCTAAGCAAGGCAAGGTCCTGTGTGTCTGAAGAAAGCGCCGTCTCCGTCTGTTTCCAGCAACAAGATGATCCAATACAACCTCTAATACTACATTAGTAGAAGGGAAGGATGAATGAGATTGCTATGAGCAGCAGAGAACCAACAGTCACTTGTTATGAAACTCCCAAAAATGATGAGTCTGCACTAAATGTCATAACAAGCTCCATTCTCTACAAATGTAAAGTGCTGTAATCCGCACTGAAGAAGAACTGGGGTCAGGAACCTCACCACATTAACTGACAATTTACAAGCATTAGACAACATGCATTCCAGGGAACAACAGTCCGCCACAGTTGTATGGTTTATGTTTTTAAACATAGCTGTACTGTTAATGGCAGATTTAAAGAAAATTCCCAATTCCGGCACCTCAACCAGTCATATCAGTCCCAATACCGGCACCTCAACCCCTCAGACCAACCCCAATTCCGGCACTTCAACCCCTCAGACCAGCCCCAATCCCTGCACCGT
Organism: Rana kukunoris; assembly: GCA_029574335.1. Classification (NCBI taxonomy): domain Eukaryota; kingdom Metazoa; phylum Chordata; class Amphibia; order Anura; family Ranidae; genus Rana; species Rana kukunoris. Next base: position 21,680,831 of record CM056060.1, on the reverse strand, counting down.
CACCCCCTCAGACCAGACCCAATCCCTGCACCGTCACCCCCTCAGACCAGACCCAATCCCTGCACCGTCACCCCCTCAGACCAGACCCAATCCCTGCACCGTCACCCCCTCAGACCAGACCCAATCCCTGCACCGTCACCCCCTCAGACCAGACCCAAACCCTGCACCGTCACCCCCTCAGACCAGACCCAATCCCTGCATCGTCACCCCCTCAGACCAACCCCAATCCCTGCACCTTCACCCCTCAGACCAGCCCCAATCCCTGCACCGTCACCCCTCAGACCAGCCCAATCCCTACACCTTCACCCCTCAGACCAGCCCCAATCCCTGCACCTCAACCCCTCAGACCAGCCCCAATCCCTGCACCGTCACCCCCTCAGACCAGACCCAATCCCTGCACCGTCACCCCCTCAGACCAGCCCCAATCCCTGCACCGTCACCCCCTCAGACCAGACCCAATCCCTGCACCGTCACCCCCTCAGACCAGCCCCAATCCCTGCACCGTCACCCCCTCAGACCAGCCCCAATCCCTGCACCGTCACCCCCTCAGACCAGCCCCAATCCCTGCACCGTCACCCCGTCAGACCAGCCCCAATCCCTGCACCGTCACCCCCTCAGACCAACCCCAATCCCTGCACCTTCACCCTTAAGACCAGCCCCAATCCCTGCACCGTCACCCCTCAGACCAGCCCAATCCCTACACCTTCACCACTCAGACCAGCCCCAATCCCTGCACCTCAACCCCTCAGACCAGCCCCAATCCCTGCACCTCAACCCCTCAGACCAGCCCCAATCCCTGCACCTCAACCCCTCAGACCAGCCCCAATCCCTGCACCTCAACCCCTCAGACCAGCCCCAATCCCTGCACCTCAACCCCTCAGACCAGCCCCAATCCGTGCGCCTTCACCCCTCAGACCAGCCCCAATCCCTGCGCCTTCACCCCTCAGACCAGCCCCAATCCCTGCGCCTTCACCCCTCAGACCAGCCCCAATCTCTGCACCTTCACATGGATACCTGTGTAACCAGCAGTTTTACTTTGAGCCCAAGCAGGTACAGGGAGGAGGACCAGCACCTAAACATCATTGGTTTAGGGAGGTGCATGAGCAATGGAAGCAGACTGGCAGACCAGGCTTTGTAAATGTCAGTCTGGAGAGTTGGCAAATACAGCCTGCATCAGCAATATTTCTGGAGGAGACAGTGAGGGGAATTTATTATAACTGGAGCAGACAGAATCTGGAGTGGCTGTGCATGCTTGTTCAGTGACGCTTTGAAAATGAAAGATAGAAGCCAATTGGTTGCTATGCACAGCTGCTCCAGATTTAATAAATCCCCCCCCCCCCCCCATCGTGTGCCTGATTTCCATAGGTTGCGCCCCCTGCTGTAGAGAGTGAATACTTGAACAACATTTTGGCCCAGCACCTTGTTTCCATGGAGATGAGGCCTTGTCCTAATAAATCTTGCCGAGTTCAAGATTCTATAGACAACAGCACTAAAAACAAACAATTACCAATCCCATATTTTGGGCTAAAAATATCCAGCGACACCATTCCTGCCATGTCACGGATAAAACGAGACGATCCATTGGACAAGCATTCCTGCTAAAAAGGGATATTTATCCCTGACAGACAAAGAGATTGAAAATGCTCCCATCTATGCCAAGCGAGACAAATGGCCTTCCACCTCAAAGCAGACATACAAGGGCAGCAAAACAAAACCGTGCATGATGGGAAATCCACACAAAGAGAAAAAAACACAATTAAACCTAATCATCAAAAAATCCCCCAATGTTTTTAAATTCCAGCATTACGATTCCAGTCGCACAACGAACGCTACAGTCTACAAGGCCCTTGTCTTCTAAAAAACCAATCAGGTTTCACCCGGTCTGTGCTGAGAAAAATCTAAATTAAGCAAAATAAAAATGCAGTATGCTGTCCTCTGGCATCACCTTGCTCCAGTAAACTGAGGCCTGGTTCCTTTAGGTTACAGAGTAAGCCAGCGCAGAATTTTCTGACTGGCGCAGGGATTGGGGCTGGTCTGAGGGGTGAAGGCGCAGGGATTGGGGCTGGTCTGAGGGGTGAAGGCGCAGGGATTGGGGCTGGTCTGAGGGGTGAAGGCGCAGACATACAAGGGCAGCAAAACAAAACCGTGCATGATGTGAAATCCACACAAAGAGAAAAAAACACAAACCTAATCATCAAAAAATCCCCCAATGTTTTTAAATTCCAGCATTACGATTCCAGTCGCACAGCGAACGCTACAGTCTACAAGGCCCTTGTCTTCTAAAAGACCAATCAGGTTTCACCCGGTCTGTGCTGAGAAAAATCTAAATTAAGCAAAATAAAAATGCAGTATGCTGTCCTCTGGCATCACACAGCAATGAGGGCTCTTCTACACCAGCCTGCATGCTAAAAAGCAGGTTGGTACACGTCGTAAACAGGGTGGCGCTTTGCACCATCACAACGCAAGGCACCATTAATCTTTTTCTTCAAAAAAACTTTATTGAAACGTTGCAAAATAAAATTTACTTTACTTCCCTATCTGCAAGGAAGAGAGTCACTCAAAACGCACCTTGATCCCCCTCAACCGCTGAGCAAGCTAAAAGGGATGGACTGAGGCGGTGGACTACACAGTTCCACTGTGAAGCGGTGGTATGCAGTAACATGAGGCGAGAAACGGTGCCTTGCGCCTAATGCAACTTACCTCAACGCAGTGTTATGGTGTAAACATGACACATAGGGAACTATTGTATTCCATGTGCCCTGGTGTTAAGCATGCCTTAATCTGTGAATATAAAAACGCAGCTCAACTGATGTGGTGTGAACCTGTCCTTAGAACCCTTTCACACTGGGGTCGCCCGTGTGTTAGCGGTAAAGCACCGCTTGTTTTAACGCTGTTTAAGCTGTGCTTTTCGGCTGCTAGTGGAACGCTTTTGACCCCCACTAGCGGCCGAAGAAGGGGTTAAAAGCACCCATGTTGCGGAACTTCAGAAGCGCTTTTCAGGCACTGGACATTTATTTCAATCGGCTGTATACAGCGATCCCAAAACGCCTCAAAGATGCTTCTTGCAGGACTTTCCTGAGGTCACACTCAAATGAATGGGAGGCAGTTTTCAGGTGCTTTAGAGGTGCCATATCTTGGGCTAAAACGCCTGAGAAACCACCTTAGTGTGAGAAGGGTCCAAGACACCTTTAGGCCCCTTTTACACTGAGGAGTTTTTCAGGTGGTTTAGCGCTAAAAATAGCGCCTAAATACCGCCTGAAAAACTCCTTCCCTGCAGTTTCAATGTGAAAGCCTGAGGGCTTTCACACTGAGGCGATGCGCTGGCGGGACCGTTCCAAAAGTCCTGCCAGCAGCATCTTTGGAGCAGTGAGAAGAGCGGTGTGTTTACTGCTCCTTCCCTTGGAAGCAATGCAGAGGCGCATTGCGGGTGGTGTGAACCCTTTTTCGGCCGTTAGCGGGGGTTAATACTGCACCGCTAGTGGCCGAATACCGCCGTAATTCTGCTGCAATTCCGACGGTACAGCCCTGCTAAAAATAGCGGCGCTATACCGCCACCGCAAAGGGGCGGTGCAGGCTTTAGTGGTAAAGCGCCGCTAGCTTTATGAGCACTTTACCACCATTATAGCGGTGCTTTGGCGGCGCTAGCGGGGTGCTTTGAAAGCAGGTATAGCCGCTGGCAGTAAATGCATGTAAAAAATTACGACATGCTAGTTGTACCAAAGTCAAGTGATTGATCGACATGGGTACTATTCAGCCTTCCCATAGATGGTTTGAATCTCGGCGGGTCCTTGTTAAACCGGTGGAATTTCGATCCTTGTATGAGCAGCTTAAAACGGAATGCCACTTTTGACAAGTGATACCACTGCAAAAACATGCCCCATGCAAGTGAACCGCAACCATTTTGAGGGTTTAAGAACAGTTTTTCTTAACTCCAGTCCTCAAGCGCCATAACAGGTCATGTTTTCAGGATTTACCTCAGATGAAACAGCTGTGGTGATTACTAAGGCAGTGAAAAAACTAATCAAATCACCTGTGCAAAATAATGGCAAGCCTAAAAACATGACCTTAAGGACTGGACTTGAGAAACCCTGGTTTAAGCAAACAGTGAGGCCTCTTACACACTATCAGTTTTTCTTCAGGTTTTTCTCTTCAGGTTTACCAAATCCATCTAATATGAGGTCAAACCTCAAGAGTCTCAATTTGTATGCAATCAGGCAGGCCCTTGTACTACATAGTTTTGGTAAACCTGAAGAGAAAAACCTGAAGGAAAACTGATAGTGTGTAAGAGGCCTGAGTAGACATATTGGGGGACATTTACTACAGCTGGTGCACTCAGAATCTGGTGCAGCTGTGCATGGTAGCCAAACAGCCTCCAACTTCAGCTTGTTCAATTAAAGGAACACTAAAAGGTAAAAAAAACAACAAACATGTTATACTTACCTCCGCTGGGCAGCTCGTTTTGCACAGAGTGGCCCGAACCTGGTTGTCTGGGGTCTCTCTGCGACTGTCTCGGCTCCTGCCTGCAAAAATTCACCACCTTCATGCGAGCGAGTTCTTGCGAGCGCGCTCCCGTGATACAGTGACTATAGCCACTCACTGTATCACTCGGCCCCGCCCCCGGCGCACCGCGTCATTGGATATGTATGACAACAGTGCGAGCCAATGGCTGCGCTGCTTTCAATCAAACAATGAATGAGCCCAGAAGCCTGCGTGTTCACGGCACAGGACTTTCGAGGGGTCAAGTAAAAGGGGGGCCGCTATTCCTCAGATGTTTTTTCACCTTAATGCATAAAGGTGAAAAAGAACTTGTACCTTCACAACCCCCTTTAAAGTGGTTGTAAAAGTACATTTTTTTTTCCTAAATAGCTTCCTTTACCTTAGTGCAGTCCTCCTTCACTTACCTCATCCTTCCATTTTTCTTTTAAATGTCCTCACTTCTTCTGAGAAATCCTTGCTTCCTGTTCTTCTGTCTAACTCCACACAGTAATGCAAGGCTTTCTCCCTGGTGTGGAGAGAGCCTCTTGAGGGGGCGAGCAGGAGTGTCAGGGTGCTATCTACTTTGCAGATAGAGAAAGGAGCTGTGTGTTAGTGGGCGTCCTGACACAGCTGCTCGTCCCCTCCCCCCCCCCAAGAGGCTGTGTCAGGACGCCCACTAACACAAAGCTCCTTTCTCTATCTGCAAAGTAGATAGCGTCCTGACACTCCTGCTCGCCACCTCAAGAGGCTCTCTCCACACCAGGGAGAAAGCCTTGGATTACAGTGTGTAGTTACAGACAGAAGAACAGGAAGTGAGGATTTCTCAGAAGAAATAAGGACATTTAAAAGCAAAATGAAAGGATGAGGTAAGGTAAAGGAAGCTATTTAGGGGGGGGGACTTGTACCTTTACAACCCCTTTAGGCTTTGGCAATACAACCTGGAAACGGATTGGATTCTATTCTATAGAAAGCTGCACCAGATTTTGCTCTCTCCAATTTTAGTAAATAGCCCCCCATTGCATCATCGCCACTGTCAAACGCAAAGGAACTGCTGTTCAGAGTGGCAACCGTCTAGCCACCCACGTGAAGGAGCTTGAAGAGCAAGTATAATTACCATAATGACCTAGTGGACTCCATAAGGAACCCAAAGCAACCAATCAAAGATCACCCTGCTGAAGATGGTCCCGTACAAGATGGAATCTGACTGGTTGCTATGGGTTACTGTTAAGAATTAGCATTTTGCGATAAGAACACTTTATGGAATATGACCTTGCATATCCTGGAAGCTGGCAGTGGTGAGCCTTCAGGCTTGAATTGCAGTCCATTAATAAAACGCACGCACAGATAATCTGATGAGCTCACAGTCAGGGCTCCTATGGCCTACAATATAACTTAATCCATGATCCAATTTGATCTTCCAGCTATAAAAAAAAAAATGGGATCTAACTGCACACAAAGAATGTCAGCATGGCCCTGCTACACAATAATACATCCTTCTCTACATAGGATAGAAATGGAAAAGGTTGTATTTATAAAAAAAATAAAAAAATAAAATAATTTAAAAAAAAGGTATTAGAGTATATGTTCCATTACAATATAATCCAAGCTTGTGTTCTCGCAGAGGGATACGGATGCACTCGCTCAGGGCTGACAAGACAAAAGGATATTATTGGTGCGCTCACAACAAATCTGATGCCTTGATAGCGGGATATAAAACCTAGAATTAAATGCTTTGGCTGTTGTGTAACACAAAGAAAGAGAGAGAGGAGAGAGAGGAGCATTGCCAAAGCCAGGGACAAGAGACACTGTCGGCCCCCTTGTGTATTCCAGAAGGGGGGGAGGGAAGCAGGAACAAAAAAAAAAAAAACGTGAAATGGTTTTGGAGAGTAAACTACCAACAGATGCGGTGGAGGGGCTCTGTAGGGCCGAGCGTTCGGGGCTGGGTGAGAGACAAAAGCCGGGATTGATACAGCCAGGGAGGGCGCAGCGCGGACTGCTGTGCGAGACAGATACACGAACATCTGCAAAGTGGAGCGACATTGTGCTGCAAGGGGTGTGTCCACGCACAATATCATAAGAAAAAAAATAATAATAATAAAAAATAAAAATACTGTTGTAGCTGCATTGGGTATTGTTTGCAAATATAAAAATTATACAAAAAAAAAAAAAAAAAAATTATACATATATTAATATAAATATATATTATTACATATTAAAAAAATTATATAACTTTTTTTTGTTTAAATATATATATATATATATATATATATATATATATACACACACACATACATATTTTATAAATACATATTTATTATTATACATTAAAAAATTATAAAATGTATTATATTAAAAAAAGAAAAATATTAATAAAAAAAAAAAAAACACTGCAGCCGATATTACAACACTGGAGCATCCAAATACACATTCTCTAATAAATAAAAATTAGGCATGGGATACTTGGAAATGGAATAAACAGGAGCACAATGTGAAATTCCTGCATCCTACCAACCGCACAGAGAGGGCATGCAATGCCAACGCCCCTCAGGAGCCATGCTGCTGGTGCCAGATGCTAGCGGAGCGCAAATGACCCATCCATATTCAGCATGCTCTGCGTTTAATCAGGATTATGTCACCATGCCTGCACACTGCGTGCCACAGCATCCGCCTGCATGTCCACCAGCACAGAGATAAGCCGGACTGTAAATTATACCCAGTGCTGGAAAATTATCCCCACTTTCTATAGCAATATATAGGAATAGATGTAGGGTATCAACCAATACCAAGTGCTGGAAAAGGACCCCCACTTTCTATAGCATTATATAGGAATGGGCACTAAATTATGCCCAGTGCTGAAAAATGATCCCCACTTTCTATAGCATTATATAAGAATGGGCACTAAATTATGCCCAGTGCTGAAAAATGATCCCCACTTTCGATAGCATTATATAGGAATGAACGTTGGGGATCAACCAATACCCAGTGCTGGAAAATGATCCCCACTTTCTATAGCAACACAAGATGGAATGGGCACTAAACCATGCCCCCTGCTAGAAAATGACCCCCACTTTCTATAGCATTATATAGGAATGGGCACCAAATCATGCCCATGCTGGAAAATGATCCCCACTTTCTATAGCATTATATAGGAATGGGCACCAAATCATTCCCATGCTGGAAAATGATCCCCACTTTCAATAGCATTATATAGGAATGGGCACCAAATCATGCCCATGCTGGAAAATGATCCCCACTTTCTATAGCATTATATAGGAATGGATGTAGGGTATAAATCAACCAATACCCAGTGCTGGAAAATGACCCCCATTTCTGCAGCATTATATAGGAATGGATGTAGGGTATCAATCAACCAATACCCAGGGCTGGAAAATGATCCCCACTTTCTATAGCATTATATAGGAATGGATGTAGGGTATAAATCAACCAATACCCAGTGCTGGAAAATGATCCCCACTTTCTATAGCATTATATAGGAATGGATGTAGGGTATCAACCAACCAACACCCAGTGCTGGAAAATGATCCCTACTTTTTATTGTAATACAAAAAAATGGGCACCAGTGCCGGATAATGACCTCCAATTCTATAGCATTATATAGGAATGGACATAGGATATAAACCCGTTCCCAGCACTGGAAAATGACCCCCACATTCAGTATCATTATATAGGAATAAACACTGGATAATAAATGGCATCCAGTGCTCTGATTTCTATAGAATTACATAGGAACAGACCCATCCCCCATCACACAGGTGCCTCATAGAACAATACATGGATTAAAGAGCCCCTGATCACTCCTGTGTTCACCTCTACCCTACACACAATACACGGTGCCGCTACCAGAACACGTATGTGCACGGTGGCATGGATTGGGAGGGGGGAGTGTGATGCAGATAAGCAGAATTTAACCCCTTCTGTGCCCAGGGCAGACAGCCGAGTTGGATGCCACACCTCGCAGCACAATCCACCCCCTCGCTTCAGCGCTTTTAACCCATTTAGTGCCGCCACATGCCTCTAGATTTCTGGAGGGGGGGGGGGGGGTTATATATGTCTTAGGAAGATTTTTTTTCCCCCAGATATGGAAGGTGGTCGTGGTGGAGGATGGGGGTGGGGGGCTCCTGGAGATCCTATTCTTTGTTCTCGCATTGCAACCGGCAGTCGGTAACGGTGCACATGGTGATGGTTGTAGGAAGGTGAATAGAGAACGGTACTAGGACCATACAGTCATCCATCATCTATATGTATGGAGGAGATAGACACATACAATAGAATGTTCATGTAACCCATGTACTCCCAGAGTGAGGACAGCACCCATCCCCCAATCCTATGGAGGGGGGACAGTGCACATGCCAGCCCCCCCCCCCAATCCTATGGAAGGGGACAGCGCACATGCCAGCCCCCCCAATCCTATGGAAAAGGACAGTGCAAATGCCAGCCCCCCCCCAATCCTATGGAAGGGGGACAGTGCAAATGCCAGCCCCCCCCCCATCCTATGGAAGGGGGACAGTGCAAATGCCAGCCCCCCCCCCCCAATCCTATGAAAAGGGGACAGTGCAAATGCCAGCCCCCCCCCCCCAATCCTATGAAAGGGGGACAGTGCAAATGCCAGACCCCCCCCCCAATCCTATGGAAGGGGGACAGTGCAAATGCCAGCCCCCCCCCCAATCCTAAGGAAGGGGGGCAGTGCAAATGCCAGCCCCCCCCCCAATCCTATGGAAGGGGGACAGTGCAAATGCCAGCCCCCCCCCCCATCCTATGGAAGGGGGACAGTGCAAATGCCAGCCCCCCCCCCCCCCATCCTATGGAAGGGGACAGTGCAAATGCCAGCCCCCCCCCCCAATCCTATGGAAGGGGACAGTGCACATGCCTGCCCCCCTCAATCCTATGGAGGGGGACAGTGCACATACCTGCCCCCCATCCTATAGAGGACAGTACACATGCCCAGCCCCCCATCCTATAGAGGGGGGACAGTGCACATGCCTGCCCCCCCTCAATCCTATGGAGGGGGGACAGTGCACATGCCTGCCCCCCCTCAATCCTATGGAGGGGGGACAGTGCACATGCCTGCCCCCCGTTCTATAGAGGAGAGACAGTACACATGCCCACCCCCCCATCCTATAGAGGGGACAGTGCACATGCCTGCCCCCCCTCAATCCTATGGAGGGGGGACAGTGCACATGCCTGTCCCCCATTCTATAGAGGAGAGACAGTACACATGCCCACCCCCCATCCTATAGAGGGGACAGTGCACATGGCTGCACCCCCAATCCTATGGAGAAGTGGGGGGGGGGGACAGTGCACATGCCTGCCCCCCCAATCCTATGGAGCAGTGGGGGGGACAGTGCACATGCCTGCCCCCCAATCCTATAGAGGGGGGACATGGCACATGCCCGTCCCCCCAATCCTATAGAGGGGGGATATGGCACATGCCCGTCCCCCCAATCCTATAGAGGGGACAGAGCACATGCCCCCCCCCCCCCATATTAGGGAAGGAGAGGGCAATGCATCCCCTCCCCCAGTACTATGAAAGAGCTGTGCACATCACCCCTCAATATTAGGGAGGGCAATATACCCCCCCCAGTGGGAGGGGGTATACCCCCCTCAGTATTATGGAAAAGCAGCGCCCCCCCCAATATTGGGAGAGGAAATTGCACATCCCCCTATATCAGACGAGGGGAGGACATTGCACACCCCCTGTACTATGCTAGGACAGTACACCCCGTCCATAGACACACACATGCCCGGTGCACACCGCTCCCCATTCCCGGTACCTGGCCGTTGCTGTCCTGGTGGTGCTGCCCGGTGTCGGTGTCTCCTCGGTCCGCAGAGCTGGAGGAGCAAGAGGGAGGCGGGAGCGAGCGGCGGGCACGCGCAGGGGAGCTGTCAGGAGAGTCAGGTCACGTGAGGAGAGGGGAGAAGGGGGAGGGGGGATGCATTAGACAGGAGGACACATGGTACGGACAGAGATCGTACAATGTGGGGAGCCCATGACTGATCAGTCCCGGTGACAAGGCTTGTACTTACAGTCCTTATTACATTCCCAGGGTCACAGCACTGAGCCCCGCCCCACGGGTGACTCAGCACAGCATTGCAGCGCTAACTCGCTGTATTGCGCCGTGCAAAGTCAATGGCGAGGGGCGGGGCCTGCGCGCCCCCGGCCACTGGAGGAAAACACCACTCGGACTTTGTACGAGACAGTGCGCGCGGCCGCTCGTTCTGCTCCCGGAGGGGGGGGCGGGGTGCGCGCGCGCGCGACAGAGCAAAGAGCCGCCTGGTCCTGCTGCTGCGGCGGGTTGCCATGGAGACAGGATCAGCAGCAGCCTCTTCTCCTCCTCCCTCCCCCTCCATCTTCCTTTGTGTGTGAGGATACCTCCTCCCCAATGGGAGACCCTCTTCTCCCTGGGTGTGATAGAGGACTATTCCTCCAATTTTATGGCAGTGTGACCCATGACTACAAAACACCTCCCCCTCTACATGTATGATATTTCCTATTTCACATCATTACACCATATACTCAAATACACACCAACCAATCAGAAGGTCCCTCTGCTCTCCTATACTGTCTCAATTATATATATATATACACACACAGCACCTCACAAAAGTGAGTACACCCCTCACATTTTTGTCTAAACCACTGCCAACAAAAGTGAGTACACCCCTAAGTGAAAATGTCCAAATTGGGCCCAATTTTCCATCCACGGTGTCATGTGACTCATTGGTCTCAGGTGTGTATGGGGAATAGGTGTGTTCAATTTGGGGATGGAGGAAAAGAGAGGAGGGGCCACCGGGGGCGGCGGAGACATATGATGAGACACTGATCTCATTCCACACGCTTCCTGCGCTACTCTGCATGCTGGCCAAGTGGAAAAATCTCCATCACGGATAGATCGCCGCGGACCTACAACTGGCCCACTGAGCCATCGGCCCACCAATTGCCTTCAGAAGTCACCTAATTAGTAAATTCAGTCCACCCGTGTGTAATTTAACATCAGTATAAATACAGCTGTTCTGTGAAGCCCTCAGAGGTTTGTTAGAGAACCTTGGTGAACAAAGAGCATCATGAAAGCCACATTCCACTTTTTCGCTCTAGTTCCTGTCATATTTATTATGGCAGCAGTAATGTTCAATACACAACAGTTATATACCATAGATTTGGGAACCAGCATACACTAACACAGAATACTATTTGGACATTTTTATCTTTTTGGGGTTCCAACTGTATGCACCTGCCTTCTCATTGGGTCCCCATTTCCACAGCTCCAGGGCCGCCATCAGGGGGGTACAGGCATTACACCTGTAAGGGGCCCGGAGGCCCCCAGGGCCCCAGATGGCAACCCCCTCTTTTTTTTATAAAAATATATATTCTTTAATATATTTTTTTAATTTTTTTATTAAAGGGCCAATTTTTTTTCTTTTATTATTTTTTAGGGGTCCAGAGGCCCCCAGGGCCCCAGATGGCAACCCCCTCTTTTTTTATTTATTTTTTATAAAAATTATATTTTTTAATATATATTTTTTTATTTTTTATTAAAGTGCCAATTTTTTTTTCTTTTATTATTTTTTAGGGTTCCGGAGGCCCCCAGGGCCCCAGATGGCAACCCCCTCTTTTTTTTATAAAAATATATATTCTTTAATATATTTTTTTAATTTTTTTATTAAAGGGCCAATTTTTTTTCTTTTATTATTTTTTAGGGGTCTGGAGGTCCCCAGGGGCCTGGAGGGCCCCAGATGGCAACCCCCTCTTTTTTTATTTATTTTTTATTAAAAAAATACATTTTTTAATATATTTTTCTTTTATTTTTTATTAAAGGGCCAATTTCTTTTCTTTTTTTTTTTGTAGAGGTTCGGAGGTCCACAGGGGCCCGGAGGCCCCCAGGGCCCCAGATTGCAACCCCCTCTTTTTTTATTTATTTTTTTATAAAAATATATATTTTTTTAATATATTTTTATTTTATTTTTTATTAAAGGGCCAATTTTTTTCCTTTTAATATTTTTTAGAGGTCCGGAGGTCCCCAAGGGCCCGGAGGCCCCCATGGCCCCATGTGGCAACCCCCTCTTTTTTAAATTTATTTTTGATAAAAAAAAATTTTTTTTTATATATTTTAATTTCATTTTTTAAAGGGCCAGAGGTCCCAGGGCCCCAGATATTAACCACCCTTTAAATATATATATATATATATATATACACATTTTTTTCTCTCTTTTTTTTATTTTTATTAAAGTGCCCAGAGGTCCCCAGGGCCGCGGATGGCTACCCCCTTTTTTTATATATATATTTATTTTTCTTCTTTTTTTGTACTTCTCAATTCGCAGCAGCCCCGCCCCCCCGGTTCTCCAGGGGGCCCATGCCTGAAGCTGTGTAAGGGGCCCCATCATTCCTGATGGCGGCCCTGGACAGACATCTCGGAAGGCCCTCAGGGGTATGAATACTTTTCAAGGTACTGTATACAGCAGGGTTGCACTTGCGACTGGGCTCTGGCATTCCGCCACTGGTGTCAGTATTTTTTATTTTTTTTGCGGGGGGGGGGGGGGGGGGCTGGGGTTCGGGGGTGGGGGGGGGGGGGGGTGGGGGGGGGGGGGAGGGCAGGAAAGGACACAGGAGCCCCGGGGGAGCAGGACATAGAGAGGGAGACAGTGGAAACAGCATGTAGAGGAGCTGGTGCCCTTCATTTCCCTCCTGCAACCACTGAATGTCTGCAGGAGGGAGAGAAGGGTTCAGCAACTGTATGGAGGCATCAGTTCCTCTACATGCCGCCGCCCCCCCACCACCCTCCTATCCACCAGGAGTACAGAGAGGCCGCACCGGCCATCTGGAGTAGGGGGGAGAGTCGCAATTGTGATCCCCGTACCTACGCCCCTGGCTACATACTAAGGAGCGAATCCAGACACAGCCAGGCATCTAGGATCCAGGAGAGGGCAGCAGGGATAAGGAATAGGTGAAAGGCGGTGTGAGATCGGAGAAGTGAAGGGGGCCTGAACGAGCCATCAACAGATAAATGTATCTCTCACTCTCACATCCTATACTCTCAGCAGGGCTGCCATCGCAAATTGTGGGCCCCTTACACAGCTTTAGGTCCTAGAGCACCATTGGGCCCCTTGCAGGTCTAATGCACACAAAAAAACGGGAGGGGGGCCGTCTGGGCATGTAAGGGACCATGGGGACCATTGGGCCCCTTACAGGTGTAATGCTAAAAAAAAAAAAAAAAAAATGTATTTAAAAAAAAATGGGAGGGGGGCCAGCCGGGCCTGTAAGGGACCATTGGGCCCCTTACAGGTGTAATGCAAACAAAAAAAAACTTTTCAGGTTCCAAAAAGATAAAGATGAAAGCTCTGTGCTATAAGAGGCTACCCTCAGCTCTCCGATGGCTATTGAGTCTTCAGGATTAGACACATCTTAGAGAGTGATGCCTGTATCCGTGTCCCCCTGCCCGCCACTGTGTGCGATTTTCTGAACCCTTTGCCACAGCAGAGTACTCTGCCCTTGTAGCACAGCTCCCAACTGTCCCTGATTTGTAGTAACTGTCCCTGATTTGGAGCAATGTCCCTCTGTCCCTCTTTTCTCCTCATTTGTCCCTCTATTTTCACTGATCCATACAGCTGTATATAAAATGCATTTTTTTAGCTTTCAAAAAGTATTTCCCAGTGCTAAACCTTTCTTCCAAATTGCTGCATTTGTACATTTAAAAAAAGCCATTATAAAGAAATAGAGAAATAGTAGTGGTAAAAAAAAGCCCTTGTGGATTGAATTAACCTTTTTTGGGGGTTAATCCCACCCATTCCCCCTCTCTCTCCCATTCTCCATCTCTTTCCTCCTCTCCCATTCACTCTCCCAGTCTCTCTCTCCCTCTATCCCATTCTCTCTCTCTCTCTCTCTCTCTCTCTCTCTCTCTCTCTCTCTCTCTCTCTCTCTATCCCCTCTCCCTCTCTCCCATTCACTCTCCCAGTCTCTCTCTCCCTCTATCCCATTCTCTCTCTCTCTCTCTCTCTCTCTCTCTCTCTCTATCCCCTCTCCCTCTCTCCCCCTCTCCCATTCACTCCCCCAGTCTCTCTCTCCCTCTATCCCATTCTCTCTCTCTCTCTCTCTCTCTCTCTCTCTATCCCCTCTCCCTCTCTCCCATTCACTCTCCCAGTCTCTCTCTCCCTCTATCCCATTCTCTCTCTCTCTCTCTCTCTCTCTCTCTCTCTCTCTCTATCCCCCTCTCCCTCTCTCCCTCTCCCATTCACTCCCCATTCTCTCTCTCCCTCTATCCCATCTCTCTCTCTCCTCTCTCTCTCTCTCTCTCTCTCTCTCTCTCCCCTCTCCCTCTCTCCCCCTCTCCCATTCACTCCCCCAGTCTCTCTCTCCCTCTATCCCATTCTCTCTCTCTCTCTCTCTCTCTCTCTCCTCTCTCTCTCTCTCTCTCTATCCCCTCTCCCTCTCTCCCCCTCTCCCATTCTCTCCCTCCCACCGCCCCCTCTCTCTCCCCCATCCCCCCTCTCTCCCCATTCCCTCTCTCTCTCACCCTTTCCCATTGTCTCTCCCTCGCCCTCTCTCATTGTCTCTCTATCCCCCTCACCCTCTCCCTCTCTCCCATTCTCTCTCTCCCCCTCTCCCATTCACTCTCCCCCCCCCCCCCCCGTTATCTCTCTTTTCTTCTCCCCCTCTCTCTCCCCTCTCCCATTCTCTCTCTTTTTCACTCTCTCCCATTGTCTCTCTCTCTCCCCCTCACCCTCTCCCATTCTCTCTCACCCTCTCCCATTGTCTCCCCCCCCCCCATTATCTCTCTTTGCTTCTCTCTCTCTCACCCTCTCCCATTGTCTCTCTCTCTCCCCCTCTCCCATTGTCTCTCCCCCTCACATTCACTCTCCCATTCATTCTCTCTCGCTCCCCCCCCCCCCCCCCATTATCTCTTTCCCTCTCTCTCCCCCCCCCCCCATTATCTCTTTCCCTCTCCCCCCCCCCCCCCCCCCCCCCCCCCCCCCCCCCACCCATTTTCTCTCTCTCTCTCTCTCTCCTATTCTCACTCTCTCCAATTCTCTCAGTACTTGCAATGAAGTATGACAACATCCTTGCATTAAAGTTTACACCTCGGGAGATTGTACTTCCAACAATAAAACTGGAGCTTCCCTTTAAATCCTCACCTAAAATCCTTGCTCATTATTCCCAATTACGTAACATTTTCTGACCTTTCCTTCCATGTTGTCCTCTGCTGTCATGAATACCCCTCTTTGTTTATCACGCTTCGTACTCCATGTAATGCAGCCAAAATAGTGACACAGTCTTCTCCAAAGCAACCGATTCAATAGCTGAAATAGCCAACTGAGAGTAAATGGAAAGAAGAATCCGCCATCAATCAAGTCGCTCTCGTTTGTAAACACGTCCTGATAAAAGTAGATAGACTGCAGTGATTGGATGTACATTTAAAGCTTTAATGCCATTTCAAAAGTATATATTTTTTTTATTCTGCAGCTTAAATTAAAATAATAACTGGTGATCCTGCCATGCAGCTTCCTGTTGTAGGGTGACAACACTCTATGCCTGTTTCCAAATTGCTTTCTACTGTTGTCACCATGTCACATCGGATTTCAATGGAGACTAAAAGTGACCATTTCACACACATTAAACAAACATGGTTGTTATCATCAGGAAACCCACTCTGGGAAATGGATGCACCCCCTGTGCCCCGACACCCCTGTGCTCCTGCACCCATTTCCCAGAGTGGGTTTCCTGATAACAACAGAGGTGGCTCTAGGCTTTGTGAGGCCTTAGGCAAAACTTGACATGGGGCCCCACTTACACCCATGATGGGAAAAATAATTTAAGGACAAGAGCCTCTTCCCCACAACCCTGGCCGGTGGTTGTGGTGGTCTGCGGGCACAGGGCTTATCGGAATCTAGAATCTCCCTTTAACAAGGCAGCCCCCAGAACCTGCTCTTTAATAACTAAGTGATGTCACCTGGTGAACCCGCCCCTTGTGACATTATTGACTAAGGGCATGCTCGGTCATTGACGTCACAAGAGGTGGTGTCACCAATATTCACTGGTTGTTAGGGACACTGGTGGCCCCGCTCCTGAGTTAGGGCTCTTAACGCTGCCTGAGAACAGCAGTGTTAAGGTCCCCTGTCCCTCAAAACTGGGATAATGCATTAGGCCAGTAAGGCGGCCACGTGCGAGGCCTTAGGCGACCGCCTAATTTGCCTAATTAAATAGCCGCCTCTGGATAACAATCATGTCTGTGGCAGATGAGATGAAAAAAAAAGAACAAACTTTTCACATTAGATATCTTCTTGAAGACTGAGAAAATGGAAGCAAACCTGCACCTTGACCCTACTAGTTAAAATCTATAGGTTCCTTTAAAAAGTGGGCATGGCCTGACTACATCTGAGAGGGATCTGACAACTAGGAGGGTCGTAAAATATAAATTAGCATTTTTGTTGAAGACTATGGTGTCAGTCATTACAGTAGAACTATCCTGATGACATGACTCTGTATTGGCTGGCTGCAATGTAATGATTAGAGACTTTCTTATTGATTGTCCTGCTGTAGGCGCCAAACACTCAGCCAGGACACACTGTCAAGATAATGTGAAAATCTTTAGCGGGAATAGATGCATTTAATTACCTGGGTAAGCCGATTCTTTTACAGCATGAAGTACTGACAGATAAATATTTTCCATTATTGCATCAAACACTCGCAGTATGCTTATGAAATATATCCAGAGTCATGTAATAAATAAACAGCATTGCCACCCTAAAATGTTCTGCCATGGCAGCCAATCAGAAATGATCTTTTCATTAACTTGACAGCAATACAATAAATGCGTTTCTTGGTTACTGCCGGCTTGTTGTACTTATAGGAAATCAGAAGGGGGCAGCATTGAACCTCCTTCAATGTACTGTACGTGTATTTTGCACACGTGTGTCTTATGTCAGCATGGATAAATATTTAATAATACAGTAAAACTTCGGATTGCGAGTATAATTTGTTCCAGGAGCGTGCTTGTAATCCAAAGCACTCTTATATCAAAGCCAATTTCGCCATAAGAAATAATGAAAATTCAAATGATTCGTTCCACAACCATAAAAAAATAGCTTGTCTTGCAAAACGCTCTCAAACCAAGGTCACAATGCTATTGGTTTAAAATTTGATCCATATAGGAAAACTTGGAAAAATGATATCGCATAACTGCATGACCTTTTTTGTATTCTCCTTTTAGCCATTTCTATTTTTTTTTTGTAAAATCTATAATAAAGAATGAAAAACATAAATATAAAATCATAGGGCCAGATTCAGATACATACGGCGTAGCGTATCTCATTTACGCTACGCCGCCGTAACTTTGAGAGGCAGGTGCCGTATTCACAAACAATTTGTGCCCAAAGTTACGGCGGCATAGCGTAAATAGGCCAGTGTAACCGCGCCTAATTCAAAATGGGCAGGTAGGGGGGCGTGATGCATGTAAATGAATCGTGACCCCGCGTAATTGACGCATTTTCCGAACGGAGTATGCGCCGTCCGTGGATGTATCACAGTGCGCATGCTCCAAATTACTGATTGGTTTCAATGTGAACGTAACTTACGCAAAGCCCTATTCGCGAATGATTTACGCAAACGACGGAAAATTCGACGCTGTCCCGACGTCCATACTTAACATTACGTAAGCCTCATATAGCAGGGGTAACTTTACGCCGGACTTACGCTTACGCAAACGACGTATAATACAACGACCGGGCGCAAGTACGTTTGTGAATCGGCGTATCTAGCTCATTTGCATATTCAACGCGTAAATCGACGGAAGCGCCACCTAGCGGCCAGCGTAAATATGCAACTAAGATAAGATAAGAGACTTACGCCGCTCGTATCTTAGCTAAATTCCGGCGTATCTTGTTTTCTGAATACAGAAAAAAGATACGCTGGCGCATCTTAGAAGTTACGCGGCGTATCTCGAGATACGCCGACGTATCTTCTTTCTGAATCTAGCCCAAAGGTTTTCAGGTCATTGACTTAATGGGTAGCGAAGTCGGCATCAAAATGACAGCCCTTGAACCTGCACACATACAAAATCATTTGAATTACCTTTGCTTACAGGTAAACATACCTTTTTTCTTTCGATAAATCGACACTTGTAAAAATATCTGTACTGAAGAAAACCATATTTGTTCGGTTTTAAAGGGATGAGGTTGCAACCCTAAACACAGGTTACCCATGAAGCCCATACTGACCAGATCCAGTACAGGGTACCCCAAAATCTAGACTGATCATATGGGAGTACAGATTATCCCTGAAGTCTAGACTGTCCAGATCCAGTACAGGGTACCCCCAAAATCTAGACTGATCATATAAAGTACAGGGTACACCCCAAATCTAGACTGGTCACATAGAGTACAGGGTAACCCCCAAATCTAGACTGGTCATAAAAGAGTACAGGGTACCCCCCAAATCTAGACTGATCATTTGTAGTGCAGGTTGCCCCTAAAGTCTTGACTGACCAGTCTAGAATAGGGGGTTACCTCGATCTGGTCAGTCTAGACTTTAGGGGTAACATGCGCTCCAAATGATCAGTCTAGATTTGGGGGGTACCCTGTACTCTTATATGACCAGTCTAGATTTGGGGGTTACCCTGATCTGGTCAGTCTAGACTTTAGGGGTAACATGCGCTGCAAATGATCAGTCTAGATTTGGAGGTACACTGTACTGGATCTGGACAGTTTACACTTTAGGGATAATATGTACTCCATATGATCAGTCTAGATTTTGGGGGTACCCTGTACTTGATCTGGACAGTCTAGACTTCAGGGATAATCTGTACTCCATATGATCAGTCTAGATTTGGGGGGTACCCTGTCCTGGACCTGGTCAGTCTATACTTTAGGGGTAACCTGCACTCCATATGATCAGTCTAGATTTGGTGGGTACTTTATATGATCAGTCTAGAGTACAGGGTACCCCCCAAATTTAGACTGATCATATGGAGTGCAGGTTACCCCTAAAGTCTAGACTGTTCAGGACAGGGTACCCCTCAAATCTAGACTGATCATATGGAGTACAGATTATCCCTGAAGTCTAGACTGTTCAGATCAAGTACAGGGTACCCCCAAATCTGGACTGATCATGTGGAGTACAGGGTGCCCCCCCCCAAGTCTAAAATGATCAGAGTACAGGTTACACCCACCCAAAGCCTAGATTGACGATATAGAGTACAGGGCACCCCCTTTCTTCATGTTGATGAAAGACTCTGATCTTATCTTTGATCATAGGCTATGAATGGATCCCTTGACATAGGCTGGCAGAGAATAATCAATCCTTCCTAGGATGCCTCATGCAGAGCAGCAGTGGAATAATTATTAACAATGGGGCAACATTTTTATCACTGTGAGAAGTGAGGGAGGGGTAGCACTGCCTTGGTGTGCTATGAAAAGACAGGCCGACTTTATTTTGCTCCTAAACATGTTACTGAGTTTTCTGATGTATACTGTATATTTGCTGCACTATACAACACCATACTAATATGACAGCGACTACGGCCAGGGCTGCTGCCGCGAATTGAGAGAAGCGGGGGGGGGGGGCCCTTTACAAAAAGAAGAAATAAAGAAAAATATATATAAAAAAGGGGGGGTAGCCATCCGGGGCCCTGGGGACCTCTGTGCCCTTTAATAAAAAGAGAAAAAGACAGAAAAATATATATATATATAAATATAATATATATATTTAAAAAAAAAAGGAAATTACAAAAAAAGGGGGCTTTCCATTAGGGACCCCTGGGCCCGAAAAAAGAAAACCTCTGGGCCCTTTAAAAAAAAAGAAAGAAATAAAAAAATATATATATAAAAAAGAAATAAACATTTATATATATATATAAAAAAAAAAACAAGGGGGTTGCCTTCCAGGGCCCTGGGGACCTCTGGGCCCTTTAATAAAAAATAAAAATATAAAAAAAATATATAAACAAAAATAAAAAATACAATTATAAAAAAAGGGGGTTTGACACATGGGGCCCTGGGGACCTCTGAGCCCTTTAATAAAAATACATCTATATATTAAAAAAAAAAAAAAAAATAATAAAAAAAAGTAAAAAAAAATATAAAAAAGGATTGTCAACCGGGGGCCCTGGGGACCTCTGGGCCCTTTAATAATAATATATATATATATATATATATATATATATATATATATATATATATATATATATATATACATAAAAATAAAAGAAATAAAAAAATATATAAAAAATATATATTTTTTTATAAAAAAAAGGGGGGTTGTCATCTGGGGATCTCCAGGTCCCTGTGGACCTCCGGACCTCTAAAAAAAATAAAAGAAAAAAAATTGGCCCTTTAATAAAAAATAAAAAAAATATATTAAAAAAATATATTTTTTTATAAAAAAATAAATAAAAAAGAGGGGGTTGCCATCTGGGACCCTGGTGGCCTACGGGCCCCTAGACCCCTAAAAAATGGCCCTTTGATAAAAAATAAAATAAAAATATATAAAAAAATATATATATATTTTTTTATAGAAAATAAATAAAAAAAGGGGGGTTGCCATCCGGTGCCCTGGGGGCCTCCGGGCCCCTGTGGACCTCTGGACCTCTAAAAAATAAAAAATAAAAAAAATTGGCCCTTTAATAAAAAAAAAAAGAAAAATATATTAAAAAAAAATATTTTTTTTATAAAAAAATATATTTTTTTATAAAAAAAAAAGAAAAAAAAAGCGCTTGCCATCTGGGGTCCTGGTGGCCTCCGGGCCCCTGGGGACCTCCGTACCTCTAAAAAAATTAATAAAAAAAATTGTCCCTTTAATAAAAAATAAAATAAAAATATATTAAAAAAATATATTTTTTTTATAAAAAAAATATATTTTTTTTTATAAAAAAAATATATTTTTTTTTATAAAAAAAATATATTTTTTTATAAAAAAAAAGGGCTTGCCATCTGGGGCCCTTGGTGGCCTCCGGGCCCCTGGGGACCTTCGGACCCTTTTTTTTTTTTTTTTTAGGGTGGTTCCCATCCGGGCCCCTGGGGACCCCCGGGCTCCTTACAGGTGTAATGCCTGTACCCCCCTGATGGCGGCCCGGACTACACGGGGCATGCAAAGGGTACAACTGTTCTCAGGGTGACCATTCATTGCTTCATCCTATTTATCTACCTGAATATAACAATTGGAGCAGCTGTGCATGGCAACCAATCAGTTTCTTCCTTCAGCTTGTTTAGTAAGGCCCCTCTTATACAGGGGGGAACTCCACTGATCCCCACTGAGCCGACAGATGACAGGTCCATGTCCGTTCAGTTTATGCAGAGCGGACACAGACACGGCCCCCTCTTCTCTATAAGTGGTCGGATGTAAACAGACTGCCTGTCCGTTTACACCTGACTGCATCCGATTGGATGTAAGCGGGTGTAAACGGACACATGTTTGTATGCACCCGCTGCTCCATAGAGGAGAAGGGAGGGTCTGATTGGGTCCGCCTGAAAAAGCGTTAATACCGCCATCAATTTGCCTCTGCCGGCGGTATAGCCAAGGTTTCCCATTGATTTCAATAAGAATGAGCAGTGGAGGAGATGTAAACACACCACTCCTCTCACCGCACTGGAGAAAGGGTCGGTTTGTAGGTGCTATTTATAGCGCAATCGCGCCTACAAACCGCCCCAGTGTGAAAGGAGCCTTAAAGAAAATGCTGGGTCCAGTGTGGTTGTACTTACACTCGGTTCAGACTGCGTCGGCACGACTTTGGGGGTGACTCGGCAAGTTGTCCTGAAGACGACTTCAGAGGCGATTAGCAAAATGACTTCTGTATAGAAGTCAATGCAAATCGCCCCGAGCCGCCCCTGAAGTCGTACAAGAACCTTTTTCTAAGTCGGAGGCACTTGCGTCGCTCCTATTAGAACAGTTCTGGGGAATAGAATGGGATGCGACTTAGAGTCTGATTAGTCCAGATCAGACTTGGGTTCTTGGTCACCCTGAGCCCCTAATAGACACAGGGTCACTTACACATAGGTGGGGCCGGGGGAGCTGTACAAGGAGTTTCCAGAGCTCTCCAAGGTAAGCTGGGTTCCACAAGCCCCCTGTCCAAAGTGACTCCCATCACAGCCCCCATAAAATCAGAGCCCTCCTTTACATTAGAGGCCCCGATCACATCTAGCTGGCAGGAGACCCCTGGGCTACACAAAGTTAGGTTGCACTGAGTTTATTATAAACAGTGCCGATCCTGACCTCCCTGGGGCCCTAAGCAAAAAGTTGAGAAGGGGGGGGTGGTGTGTTGCTGAAGAAAATTACACGTCGCATTAAAGTTGAGAAGCGGGGGGGGGGGACATGTCACATTAAAGCGGTGGTATCCTCTGCTGTCGGAAATGACATCTTACATTAAAGTGAGAAGCGGGGGGTGCGCTGACTTCTTTCTTACCTCTTCTCCCATGCAGCCAGTGAGTTGAGAAGCGGGGTGAGAATTTGGGGGGCCCTCCGCAGCTTTGCGGGGCCCTAAGCGGCTTGCACAGTGAGCCTATAGGGCAGATCGGCCCTAATTTTAAAGGAAAAGCAATAATAGATTCATCATAGTGTTATTGTTTTTTTTGTTCTATCCATTTTTAGGAAATAACCAAAACAATGCAAAAGATAATAATCCATCCAATGTGGTCAAGTATACAAAGTGTTGTGGAAAGAAATTATTCCAATATGCATCTAGAGGATTGGAACCCTTGCTAAAATTATCCAGCCGCCGGGTGATAATATTCTTTTTGTGAAAGTGCGGAGCTCTCCCTTGGGTAAGGGGCCTAATCTTGGAGCAGATATCACAAGTGACTGGAGGACCATCCATACAGACACCATACCTTCTTTGGTATGAATGCTTTTCTTATCTCAACAGGAGGAGATGCTCTTCCCTATGTTATGACAATGGAAAGTTATATTTATCTGGTCCATGGGGGCCTGCCGCCCTGGTGATGTCCCTGAGTATAACCACATGGTACAAAACACAGATAGACTTTACCAGTCTTCTCATAGTGAGTATTCAATAGTGAGGGAAAAATGTATTTGAAAACCTTATTCTTAAAGGACAGCTCCATTATGTATCTCTAAATATCAATAAACAGTTACTAAAGTTTAGCTCCTACCTAAACTATCTGGGTCTGAAAACAAGTTTTCATTGCTGGGTGGGTTGGAATTACACTTTAGAGATGAACTCCATTTTCTGTAAAATTCAATGCAATTTGTCAACCTGCAGGCATTCTGTACACCAATGGTGGACGTAACACAAATGTCATTTTCTGCTTGTGTGGTTGGCTGAGCTCGCTGATTTTCACAGACCTCTGCACTAAGATACAAGTTAAATAGAGGGAATTGTTTTTTCTTTTCAACAGAAGAGGAGTGTAAGAGAACGTCCCACACTCCGATTGAGTGCTTCCGTCATATACTGCTTCCTCCCAGTCTGGATATAGATATCAGATATTCCAGCTGCCCTCAACACACAACGAGATGAGACTTGTTTGTGTGCTGAACATGGAGTGTTTAATAGAACCAAAAATATAGCCTTATATACAGTTTAAAGAGGTAACCAGAACATAAATTAACATGAGCTAATTAACTAATCATTTACCCAGACGAGGTGACTCCGAGATATGACCTTACATTTGTCTCCTCTCACCTGCTATACAATACACATTAAGTGTAAACACAGGACAAATTCACACAATAGCAGGGTCAATTAGCGCAGAGAACACAGATAGCTGGAGGCGAGGACATTAGTATCTATGAATGAGTCACTCTTACATCCAACCCTTTGAGTTCAGAATCAACAACCAGCAAATAGTTTGCACATATATCCTGGAATATATTGTGAATAATAATTACATAATAATCCCCTTTTAGGTAGTCCGAGATATAATTTCTCAGTCATCCTGTGCCCCTAGTGGAAATAGGATGATTTTAGACATAAGAGGGTCCGAGTCTGTCACAAGGAGTTACTCCTTGGTTACTGTGGGTTACATTTTGGGCACCCCTTGCCATAGGTGATCACCCAGAGGTTGTTACATTTTGGGCACCCCCTGCAATAGGTGACCACCCAGAGGGAATAGATATTTACCCAGAAAAGGTTACATTTTTGGCACCCCCTGCAATAGGTGATCATCACCCAGAGAGAACTGATAACATTCCAGAGGGGGTTACATTTTGGGCACCCCCTGCAATAGGTGATCACCCAGAGAGAACTGATAATCACCCAGAGGGGGTTAAATTTTGGGTACCCCCTGCAACAGGTGATCACCCAGAGAGAACTGATAATATCCCAGAGGGGTTACATTTTGTACACCCCCTGCAATAGGTGATCACCCAGAGAGAACTGATAGTCACCCAGAGAGGGTTACATTTTGGGTACCCCCTGCAATAGGTGACCACCCAGAGAGAACTGATAGTCACCCAGAGGGGGTTACATTTTGGACACCCCCTGCAATAGGTAATCACCCAGAGAATATTGGTAATCACCCAGAGGGGGTTACATTTTGGGCACCCTCTGCAATAGGAGAGGATTGATAATCATCCAGAAGGGGTTACATTTTGTACACCTCCTGCAATAGGTGATCACCCAGAGAGAACTGATAATCACCCAAAGGAGGTTAAATTTTGGACACCCCCTGCAATAGGTGATCACGCAGAGAGAACTGATTATAGGTGATTACCCACAGGGGATATGTAATCACCCAGAGGGGGTTATATTTTGGAAACCCCCTGCAATAGGTTATCCCTTCCTTTTTGCACAGCTCCAAGTCGCTTTGGATAAGTCTCTATGAGCTTGCCACATCTTACTACTGGGATTTTTGACCATTCTTCCTTGCAAAACTGCTCCAGCTCCTTCAAGTTGGATGGTTTGCATTTGTGATCAGAAATCTTTAAATCTGACCACAGATTTTCTACTGGATTGAGGTCTGGGCTTTGACTAGGCCATTCCAACACATTTACATGTTTCCCCTTAAACCACTCAAGTGTTGCTTTAGCAGTGTGTTTGTGGTCATTGTCCTGCTGGAAGGTGAACCTCCGTCCTAGCCTCAAATCACACACAGTGCAGTACAGGTTTTGCTCACGAATATCCCTGTATTTAGCACCATCCATCTTTCCCTCAACTCTGACCAGTTTCCCAGTCCTGACTGCTGAAAAACATCCCCACAGCATGATGTTACCACCACCATGTTTCACTGATGGTGTTCTTTGGGTGATGTGTTGGGTTTGCCCCAGACATAGCGTTTTCTTTGATGGCCTAAAAGTTAAATTTTAGTCTCATCAGACCAGAGCATCTTCCTCCATACATTTTGGGAGTCTCCCACATGACTTTTCGTAAACTCAAAACGTGCCATTTTGTTATTTGATGAAAGTAATGGCTTTCTTCTGGCCACTCTGCTATAAAGCCCAACTCTATGGAGCGTACGGCTTATTGTCGTCCTATGTACAGATACTCCTGCTGTGGAACTCTGCAGCTCCTCCAGGGTTACCTTAGGTCTCTGTGCTGCCTCTCTAAGTGAATGCCCTCCTTGCTCGGTCCGTGAGTTTTGGTGTGCAGCCGTCTCTTGGCAGGTTTGCTGTTGTGCCATGTTCTTTCCATTTGGTTATGATAGATTTAATGGCGCTCCTAGGGATCATAAAAGATTTGGATCTTTTTTTATAACCTAACCCTGACTTGTACTTCTCAACAACATTGTCCCTTACTTGTTTGGAGAGTTCCTTGGTCTTCATGGGAGTGTTTAGTTAGTGGTGCCTCTTGCTTAGGTGTTGCAGCCTCTGGGGCCTTTCAAAAAGGTGTGTCTATGTAATGACAGATCATGTGACACTTAGATTGCACACAGGTGAACATCATTTCACTAATTACGTGACGTCTGAAGGTAATTGGTTGCACCAGAGCTTTTTATGGGCTTCATAACAAAGGGGTGAATACATACGCACATGTGAATTATCAGTTTTTATTTCTGAAAAATTGTTTTATGTATATATTTGTCTAATTTTACTTCATCAACTTAGACTATTGTGTTCTGATGCATCACATATAATTCAGATTAAAAAAAAACATTGAACTAAAGGCTGTAATGTAACAAAATAGGTAAAAAGCCAAGGGGGTGAATACTTTTGCAAGGCACTGTATGCTTCACAGCCATGGCAGAAATGATACCCCCATCGAACAAGATGGGGGTATCATTCAAGTGAATAGCACAGCTCTGCAAACGCCCAGCAACTGCGTGCAAAGCATGTGGCTGTGGTACACTAGTGCAGCAGGGTTAAAATAGGCAGTGAGGAGGAAACAGTGAGGAGGAAACATGCCTCCTCACTGCCTGTCAAATTGTCTCTGAAGAGTGATCCAAATATTGACTGCTCTTCAGAGAGCAAAATACATGTGAATGAGTCCTTAAATTTGGTTAAAGTATTTATTATAATTTTTATATATATATATTTTTTTTTAGTTATTTATTTTTACTATCCTGTTGGGGGGGGGTGAAATTTTAGAGGTAAAAAACAGACCCCCTCATGTCTCAAATATGAGTCTGAGAAAGGGACTGAGGACATAGATTTATCAGTCCCTATCTTTACAGCCTCAGCTGCACAGATGAATAAATAGGAAGTGCTCACAGGCTTCCTGTTCATTCACACGCTGAAACATAGTAAACATAGTTTACTAAGCTTAAGTGATGAATAAACACCGGAGCGAGCCGTACTGTGCTTATTCAGGACTGAAGGGGCTGGTAAATAAATAATATTCCCCCCCCCCCCCACTTCACATCCTACAACAATCCCCCTGTGTGCCCTCAGCAGCTGACAGCAGGAGAGGAAAGGACAGAAATCCCTGAGGGGGAAAAGGCATGCAGGGGGGCCCGGGCAAGTGATAGGGGGGCACACAGAGGGGCCTATACAGCAGGTGGAAGGGGTCCTCGGACAATAGGTGGAAGGGGGCCACACACGGGTCATGTACAGCAGGGGGGGGGGTGCAGATGCTAGAACCGATCTCCCTGCAGTGCAGCTGGAAGGAGAAAGAGTAGAAGAAGCCGGCAGTCCTGCAGGGGGAGGATCTATGTCAGAAACAGAGCTTTTTTTCTCAGAAAATAGGTGCAGGAACTCAACCACGACCCGTTCAGATTTCACAAACAGTAGAAGGGGCATTAAATACCAGAATTGCATTACATACAGAGTGCAGAGTTTAGCGGGTTACAAAGCTGTCACTTGTAAACACAGAAACCAGACTTCTGTGTTTACAAGTGATTGTGGTGAGCAGGCATCGACGGGTCTGAGCCAGAGGTGGTGGAACTGAGTTCCCCCAAGTTCCCCCTGAAAAAAAGCTCTGGTCAGAAATAAGGCAGTACAGCTAGCCCTCCTGCTCGACAGGTGCCTGGGCCCCCTTTTGAACTGATAGGACATGGGCCGGGTAATGGAGGATCAGCTGTACTACCTTATCAGCAGCCCTGGGCCCACCTAGCCAAAAGGCCTGGCGGACCTCTCTCCTCATGATCAGCCAAAGCTGACCAACAAGTTGAACTAGATGGACTTGTGTCTTTTTTCAACCTGATTAACTATGTAAGTACTAGGTAAGGGGCTGATTGATGGTGCAGGTGATATACAACATACAGGTTTCATCCTACTGACCTCATAGTGAGCATGTTAGAAGAACAGAGAGTGCACTATTACAGAGAACAAGGTTAACTAAATGAACATGTTGATTTTGGCACAGCCATGTTTTCTTCATACCATTGTTCCATTCTTCACACCGTGTTGTTTAAATATCTGGATCTCCCGGCCAGGAAAACTGTCATCTGTGCCACGATAAGCAGCTGCCTAGACTACTGCAATTCACTTTATCTGGGACTGCCAAAGATGATAGTGCAGAAGCTTTAACTTATATCACCAATCATATCACCCCTGTCCTCCACGCCTTGCACTGGCTGCCGGTCCCCTATCACACCTTATTTAAGGCAGGATGCATTATGTTTAAAATTATAAGAGGCCTTGCCCCGAGCTACCTTTGCTCTCGTTTTCATAAACAAGCTCTTGGCAGATCACTTAGATCAACCGGGAGAGATCTCCTCTACATCTCGAAGCCCAAGTGGCGTGTGCCGTGCTATAGAATAGCCTCCCTGCCGACCTCCAGGAGGCCCCCACTATCTCGGTCTTCCAAGGGTAATCTTGCTGCTCTTTGCAGCTCCTAGTTCCTGGGTCTCTCTCTCCCAGTAACTCCGCTAAGAGTGTCGGCACCCTTCGGGGTTAGACCGTGCTATGTTAAGCTACCTCTCAACTCAACTCATTAGCAAATGAACAATTGCTTTAACCCGTTTCATGGATGCGCCTTTGCTCTTAGTGCATGGACACCTTAAATCTTAACATTAACTACTAAAAACAATGAATTAGATGACACAAGCTTGTTTTCCTGTGAAATTTATTTGGTGAAAAGTCACCACTGGAGAAAAAAAAGTCCCAAATAAATTTACAATCTCATATGGCACTTCAACAAAACATGAGATTATTTACAAGGACTTCAGGACTTCCACATTGGAGAGGCATGCTACAAACAGCTCGGGTAATGCATCTTCTGGCTCTTCTCAGAAGGGTCAGTAGGGCAATTGGGACTGTGGGATAATCTGCAGGAACCTATAAAACAAGAAGAATGTTATTTTTTTGGAGTACATATGGTTAATGTTTAAAAGCTTTTTTTATATGTATTTTTAATATATAAAGCCTTTCGGTAGATGCTGAGAACCAGATATACCTTAAAGATGTTGAAACTCTCTGGTATATTGTGGGGGACCCTTATGTACTCTACAGATGTTTACAACTCTATGGTAAATTGGGGGTAATCTAATGTATCCTACAGATGTTTACAACTCTATGGTAAATTGGGGGTAATCTAATGTATCCTACAGATGTTTAGAACTCTCTGGTACACTGGTGAGAACCTAATGTACCCTACAGATGTTTATAACTCTATATTACACTGATGGTATTATAATGTACCCTACAGATGTTTATAACTCTATATTACACTGATGGTATTATAATGTACCCTACAGATGTTTATTACTCTTTAATACACTGGTGATAACCTAATGTACCCTACAGATGTTTATATGCAATATTCCTCATGTACACCTTCCTGAAAATGGCTATTTGATAATACTGGGTACTGTAATGACCACAGGCTGGAAACTGTAGATGATCCAAGTGAAGAAATGTCATCAGCACACCAAGGATTTTTCAAAAAGGGCCCCTAATTGTATTTTCGTGGTCACATAGTTACCATCAGGCAAAGTTTTGTAGCCACAGAGGGCCTCTTCGTCAGGCCTACAGATGTTTATAACTCTATAGTACATGGCTGAAAACCTAATGTACCCTACAGAGATTTAAAACTCTGTAGTACACTGGTGGTATTATAATGTATCCTACAGATGTTTTAATGTTATGAAACCATAATAGGAACCTAATGTAGCCTACAGATGTTTAGAACCCTATGCTATACTGGTGGGAACCTAACTTACCCTACAGATGTTTATAGCTCTATGCCAGCAGTTTCCAAACTTTCTAAACAAATGGCCAGTTTATTGCCCTTCAGAGAGTAAAAGAAATGCCCCAACATCAGTGGGAATAAACAATGCCTCAGGTTTGGTGGTCACTGAGAGATCAAAAAATCCATAGCACTTGTAGGCAGAATTTTGAGAGAGATTGGGAGAGAGAGAGAGAGAGAGAGAGAGAGAGAGGGAGGCAGAATGTTGAGAGGGAGGGAGAGAGAGAGAGAGAGAGAGAGAGGCAGAATTTTGAGAGGGATTGAGAGAGAGAGAGAGAGAGATAGAGGGAGGCAGAATTTTGAGAGAGAGAGAGAGAGAGAGAGATAGAGGGAGGCAGAATTTTGAGAGAGAGAGAGAGAGGCAGAATTTTGAGATGGATTGAGAGAGAGAGAGAGAGATAGAGGGAGGCAGAATTTTGAGAGGGATTGAGAGAGAGAGAGAGAGAGAGAGAGAGAGAGAGAGAGAGATAGATAGAGGGAGGCAGAATTTTGAGAGGGATTGAGAGAGAGAGAGAGAATATCTCTTCTGTGATGGACACAGAAAACAACAAAAACCTGACAGAAGTTCTGACCCTTTTCCATTTTATCCAAATTGGAAAAAAAGAAAACTATTCATATGGGTACCATAGAGGGCTTGGTATTTTCATACCCTGTTGCTAAGGTCAGACGGTGGCTTGGCTGCTTTAAGTTCCCATTTGGCTTAGAAAAGGCAATATCAGATGTTCCAGGGGTTGCAAGTGTCACACACCCCCTGCAATGTTACTGTTAGTAGTAGGGAACGTCACAGCAAGTAGGGACTTTGGGAACACATACCGTATTGTCTCTTCATCCTGACATGATGTGCTTGATGAAAGCTAAGAAAAAATTAAAATGAATGTGAGATTAATGTATCACTTTACTTTGTTCTTTACACAAGTATTAATAAAATATGCTAGACTGTCTTACAGCGAATCATCTACAACAGGGCTGCTGCCGCAACTGAATAATCAGTCTTAATTTATTAGACTGACGTGTATTTTTACTTACCTTGCTTGTGTCTATTTTTTAAGCTGGGAGTGAGGGACCAACTGAGGTCTGACAGTCATTACTGCCTGACTTCCTGCTGATAACTTCCAGCTCCTGAGTGCGCATAACAGCCCCGCAGTTAAAGAAAAACTGTTTAAAGAACCTACCAAATTGTCTGCAATTTGGTCGAGCATTTGGTTGTATCTGTAGTCTTCTTGAGGCTCATGTAGGCACGTACTCCACACGCTTTTCAATTGTTCTGGTTCTACATTTTTTTTTTTAAATATAATTCTAAACAACCTTGGGGCTCTGTTGTTTAATGCTGTTACATGGTGTATTATGAACATGATGTCAGGCAGTTCATGTGATGCCACAACTCAACACTTAAGCCCTGTACACACGGCCATGAATCCCGTCTGTTTGAAAATCGTCAGTTTTCCCAACGGGATTTCTGCCAAGCTTGCCTTGAAGAGCCATGTATACACACAGCCACACAAAAGACCCGCTGTTCTTTTGAATGGCAAGAACGCGGTGACGTCAAAGACTACGACGGGCCGGCTAAATTACGTTTTTATGCTACCACGTCAAATTGTTATCGAGCATGCGTGGTTTATTTCCCCTTCAGGTAAGCATACAGATGACCGGTTTTCTCGACAGGAAACACTCTGCTGGGAATCCCAACGGGAAAATAGAGAGCAGGTTCTCTATTTTTTCGGGCAGTTTTCCTATCGGGAAAACTTCTAGGGAACATACACACGGCCGGGATTCCCGGCCAAAAGCTCTCCTGGCAATTTTCCTGCCGGGAAAACCAGTCATGTGTACGAGGCTTCAGATGAAGAGTCGGGCTGGCCATACATGATACCATTTTCTTGTACAATTTTCCTTTAGATTTACCAAAATTATATAATATGAGGTCAAACCTAAACACTTTCAATTTGTATGCAATCAGGCAGGCACTTCTACTACGTAGTTGAATGGAATTCTAAAGGAAATTGAATAAGAAAATGGTATGATTTATGGCCGGCTTAAGACACAAAATAAATACAGCTAAAAAAGTTATTATTTTTTTTTTTATTCAGAAACAATAACCAACAGTGCAGAAAAACAAAGACTATAAAGAAGTCTGTTGGAGCCAGTGGCAGGCCTGTATGTGGTGGTTTACCTTCATAGTTGATGCATCCATTGGCATCTTCTTGCCCTGCTAGGAGCTGCTCCACTTCACTCTCCTGTAGCTTCTCACCTATGTGGGACAGAGAAAAAAAAAACCCTGGTAGTTTCTGAAGAATACAAGCTAGTGGGGGTACATTGAAATGACTGATGTCGGCCGTTCTGAGAAGACAAACAATAGGTAATGTGGAAAAAAGGAGCACTGGATACTGATACAGGGGTACATTATGTTAAAGTGTTCTAAAAGTCCCAGAAGTGGATACATTTTTAGCAAGGCTGTTTACAAAACCAAAGGAATCCATGGTCCAACCAGAGAAACTTGGGTGCAACCATAAAAAAGAGGAGACACATGGAGCACCATAGAATCAATGGTGGGTCAAACCAGTATATGGTTAATCCATTTTTATCCAGATAAAAAGTTCCAACGTGGTTTAGGGGTTTAATAGTCTGGTGAATTTTGTTTGACATTGTTAATGTGAATTTACACTTGGCACCACATGGCTTACATCTATCATCTGCAAACAGTGCCATTAGAACACACATGCCACATACACGCAGTGACTTTTCTACAAAAAGCAGTCCTAGGCCGTGTTCCTCTTCATAGGACCTGGCGAAGGAAGTGGTTTCAAGCCTCTTTATCAAACTAAAAATTGTGTTTTTCATATACCAGATTGACCCATTCCAAATCCTTTAACTGTCCTTTTATTATGAGGAGGCAAGATGCTGTGACTCACCCAAAGTGGCCAAAACGTGACGCAGTTCTGCTCCCATTACAGTGCCGTTGCTCTCTTTGTCAAAAACACGAAGTCCTTCCACAAAGTCCTCAAAGGAGCCCTGGTCCTTACTTTTGGAGATGTGCTGGAGCATTGGAAGGAAGGTCTCGAAGTCCAACAGTTTGGTATTTAATTCTGAAATGCAGAAACAGAAGTCTGAGGTTAACTTGCTTAATTAGATTTAAATACATTTTAATTACCATATATACGAGTATAAGCCGACCCGAAAATAAGGCACCTAATTTTACCACAAAAAAACTGGGAAAATGTATTGACTCGAGTATAAGCCTAGGGTGTCTATCTGCATGCCTCACTGTGCCTTACTCTTCCCATGCCTCACTGTGTCCATGCCTCACTGTGTCCATGACTTGACTGACGTTTGACATGGGGTTCTATGGAAGGGATGCCCAGCTTTGAAAAATCGGTGCTTCACAGTCATAGATCCCCCAGACAACAAACTTTGCACATTTGTAGAGGAAGAGTGGGGCTATATGTGTGCCAAGTTTGGGGTCCAGGGGACCTACAGTCCCCAAATTCCGGGAGATCAGGCACAAAAAGGTGACTCAAGTATAAGCCGAGGGGGCATTTTCAGCACAAAAAAATGTGCTGAATAACTTGGCTTATACTCCAGTATATACGGTAATAGAAAAATATA
The DNA here is from genome assembly GCA_029574335.1 of Rana kukunoris. Taxonomy (NCBI): domain Eukaryota; kingdom Metazoa; phylum Chordata; class Amphibia; order Anura; family Ranidae; genus Rana; species Rana kukunoris. Next base: position 21,647,235 of record CM056060.1, on the reverse strand, counting down.
TAGGCCACCCAAAACAGATATTTTGCTGTTGGGTGAATGTTAGTAAGTTAAATCACCCAGTGGTTTATTTTTGTTTAATATTTGTTGTAACTTAAAGCATAATTCCAGCCAAAACCCTTTCCAAAAAAGGGTTTCTTTCACAGTTTCTGTAGCCATTTGGGGGACATTCTCTCACTCCCTGAATAGTTAAAGCGGAGTTTCACCCTAAAAATGAACTTTCTATTAACAGCTTGCCTTTAATGTACAAAAAAAAAACAATTATTTTTACTCACTTCTATCTGGCTGTTACTAGGCAGATCTCGTAGTTCCTGGTCCTAGGTGGTTCAACTTCCTGTCCTAAGACCCCATTGCCTCCTGAAAAATGATGAGACTCATTTCCCAGGAGTCTCTGGGCATTACTGTGCCTAAAAATCGCCCAACATGCACCTCTCCCTGAAAACCAGTAAGAAAAAGGAACTGGGCTTTACATGCCCACACATTGTATTGTCCCGGAATGAAGGTGCCCGGGACCCAAGACAGATATGTTAATTGCGGGACAGTCCAAGAGAAACGTGGGCACCTAGGCTGCAGATGGGCATTAATTAAGCTGCATTAATGGGCAATTTTGAAGCTGCAGGTGGGCATTGATCAGGCTGCAATAATGGGCACTGATCCTTGTTTTGCTTCAAAGTTCTTTATTTAAAATAAAAAAAATAAAAAATCCTGAAACTCCCCTCTTAAAATGAAGGTGCGTATTATATGCCGATAAATACAGGTAGTTAAAAATTCAGGAAGAACAGTGAGATCTTCTTAAAATGGCTGTAGTAGGTAACTAGAGCAGGAAATCCAGGTTCAGAAAATGCCACCAAAGAATTAAAAAGCCAGTGAAAGATTCAAAAAATTGGCATCTACCTGTTGAGCCTTTGAGCCACTGATCTTGAACAAGTATAAAGATCTTATTTTGGGTCAGTGACAGCTATTGGCATGACAGCCAGGGAATTTGAATTTCCAGAAGGAGACGTCACCAATTTCTCTTATTACAGGTTTGCATTAGGGCAGTTGTCTTGGCCTTGATCCCCCTTCTCTATAGTCCTTGCCTTGATAGATTGATGTAGTCCTTTAAAGTGCTATGATTTAAGCTGTATTGTATTTTGAATATGCTTTAGAGTATTGTATATCCGACTGGCATCTACAGCGAGACAACTGGCAGACTTTGGGTATTAAGTCACTAAATCTAAAGTCTTAGAAGTGACCATTTGTGACCTCGGTATCTAAGATTTTCTGTGCCCCGGCATTGACTGCATTCACAGATAATAGCACACATACCACAGCTTACTGAAATGTCACTCGCCCTCCCCTGGGTCCGCATTGGGAATGTAATGCTCTTCATGGTATGGGCCTGGTCTGTACTCCTAATACTGGGAATTTAATTCCTCTGAGTATAGCAATGATAACACCTCCTACAAATAGGTTGAGTGAAATACCCGCAATTCTATAAAGGCCTCTCGGCGTGGTGCCCACCCTTCCCTCTGTTCTTAGGCCTTGAGGGGCATTAATCCCTGCCGCTGAAATAGAAAGAGCCCTAACACCAGGTGGGCAACGCTGAGCATTTGTTTAACATGGAAGGTATGTCACATTGAGCCAGAAACCCTTGGGACTTGCATATCATTTTACAAAAGCAATACTATTTATATGGTGGATCTTGTGCCCTTCCTTGCTGCCCATTCTATGGCTATGAATTTAAAAAAACGTAATTCATACATATGCTGTTCTGGCTGCTTAAACCTGAATTCCAGGAATTATCTTTTTTTTTTTTTTTTTTTTTACTTTCATTGGTCCAGCTGGATCTAATTCTTCATAGCTCACATCCAGAGGACTGCAGACATTCACTGTAGTAGCCTGTGCTACATACAGTCAGCATTGGTCTCTTCTGGGTGCTGCCCAAGTGAATTGCCATCTGTATACTGAACTTGGTCGCTCACCCAGCAGAGAACATCCTGTATTTTTTCAATGAATACACGGTATTCTCTGGTTGGACTAGATGGAAATGGTGACCTTGAAAAAAATATAAATCGTGCTACCTCTAAACCATGTGAAACAGATGTTTGAATCACAAAACTATGTGATATATATTGATATAAATCATAAACTATGTGGTATATGATGGTATATATAAATGACTAATATACCAACAAACAAGAGAGGTTGGTAGCCACTAGAGGGCATTATATAGCACTCTCAAGTCCCTCAATAACAGTAAAACAGCGATAAATGAACATAAAAAAAAAATTAGATCATATCATTAGATCAATAATATTAACCAAAAATAAAAATATATATAGACATATAAATAAAACAAATATTGTAGCAATAAAGTCCATAAATGTTTAACACATGAAATGCCAAACGCCTCTGCTCTGTGCCAAATTCCAAAATCAGTTGAAAACGTGTCCAAAGAAAAGCGATGTATCCTCCACCAAAATATAGATTGGCTCCTTACCAAATCGCCATGATCCCATATGACAGGGGATCATGAACAGCATATAATGGTTATAAATGGTGACCTCATCTCCTCTCCACCCTATCCAATCAGAGAGCACCTTGAATTCATTAAAAAAATACAAGACATTCTCTGATTGGTAGTGGTTATGGCAAGTGAGTGACCTTCCCTGTGTTCAGTATACAGAAGACAGGTCACTCAAAGCATGATGAAAGGACCAGCACTGACTGTATGTAGAACAAACTACTACAGTGAATTTCTGCATCCCCAGCATCCCTTCAGAAGCGAGAAATTAAAAAATTAACTAAACAGGACCAATGTAAATAAAAAATAATAAAAAAAGATAATTCCCAGAGTGTTGATTAGTTCAGGGTTATGAAATGGTGTTTATGAACAGCTAGATCCATGATACAAAAAAACAGAACTTGTGATCGTTTTTAAGATAAGTGAAAATGATAACTAAATCATTAGAATTCATCCACTGGATGTCTCAGCTACCGGTATCATTCACATGAATCTACACCCTTTTTAAGAGATTATTATTATTATTATACACAATTTATATAGCGCCAACAGTTTACACAGCGCTTTACAATGTATAGGGGGACAACACAAAAGGTACAGGAGGGCCCTGCTTTTAGAGCTTACATTCTAAAGGGAGGGGGAGGGGTGGTGATGCATTAGCCAATTATTTATACATTAGATACAAGAGATACATTAGCTAATTATTTAGGTAATTATAGAAATGCTTACAAAAACCCTTGAACTACAATACTTTTGTCTAAAACCCAGTACATACGGGCCCAGTACATGCTGGGCAACATCAGGCGGTTCAATAAACACCAGCCAATGGCTGAGAACGCTGACCAGAGTGTTCTGGCAGTGGGGCGTCCCCCTGTTAGAACACAATAGAACAGCAGGGGAGATGGCCGTACCAACATCGGATATTTAGTATAGCGGCTACAACCCGCTGGGTTGAATGAAAAAAAAAACAAAAAAAACTAGTGTACCAGGCTTCAGCCCTTCAGTTAATTGGTTGGGTGGAATATTTTTTGCTTGATTGCTATACACCAGGCATTAAGTGTAATAGACCAAAAAGGGTGTGAATGTCTATGCACCACAGCTGGATTAAGTCTGTGCCATCCACAGAAAACAACTCACTTACCTTCTGGTTTGGGTCTTCCCAAGACCCTCAACACCTCTGAATTGGTGGGATTCTGTCCCAGAGCCCTCAATACATCTCCACATTGTCCATAGGTGATCTTCAATTCTCCTCCGGGGGTACGATCAAACAGCTGGAAGGCTTCTTTGAATTCTGGAAATAGGAGGAGTGAAAAGTATAATTGCTACTGATAGATCTCTGAACAAGTGCAGCTTTTATATGGTAGGTAGTTACACCTCCTTGGCCATCACAGCTCCCAAAAGAATTCCTGTGCAAGGTTTGGCTTTCTTTAAAGTTGAACCTATGTAGAGTTAAGCAAGCTTCTGCCTTCTCTGTTTAACAGGACTTGGGTCTTGGGAATGGATCCTGAGCTGGGGAGGCAGCTAGGAGAGGGGTGTCTTGTGACCTAGAAGTGCCCGGTATGTAGGGAATAGACAGTGGGGTAATATAGACCAAGCAGGACAAGGCACCCTTATGGTTCCTGCTTCCAAAATGCTGGTATGCTTTTTGATAGAGAATCTGTCACTTTGACCATTCAGGCTAAAGCCACAGGTTCTCTTAAAAGCTCCTCCTGCCCCCATTAGGCATCTTTATTGCTCTTCCCTGCTGTTTTTATTCATCTGTAATGCCCCGTACACACGATTGGAATTTTCTGCCAGCAAAAGTCCGATGGAAATTCCGACCATGTGTATGCTCCATCGGAATTTCCGCCAGCAAAAGATTCTCTGGTTCTCAAATTTTCCAACGGAAAATACGGTCGTCTGTAGCAATTCTTACGCATGCTCAGAAACAATTCGACGCATGCTTGGAAGCATTGAACTTCATTTTCTCGGCTCGTCGTAGTGTTGTATGTCACCACGTTCTTGATGGAACGAGAACTTTTGTGTGACCGTGCGTATGCAAGCCAAGCTTGAGCGGAATTCCCTTTGAAAAACCATCCAAGGTTTTTCTGACGAAAAATCCGGTCGTGTTTATGTGGCAGAAGAGGCATTGCAAATAGTGCATCAGACTATCCTTTCCTTCCTCCCAGGATGCAGTGCTTACGCTTGGATGACCAATAACCAGATATAATCTCTGCCATGTGAGGGGGGTGAAGATGCCATTAACCCTGTGTAAGCTCTGATACTGTCTGCCATGGAGCTTTCACATTATTTAGACCTACACTCGGCCCCAGCAGAAGAACAGTCCATGCAAGCTGGTGGAGAATGGACTTCAAGAGAACCTTGTCTCTTTCTTTAAAGTACATATCCACTTCAATACATAATTTCCGTTCTGCCAAGGACTGTACTCTAGGAAAACAAGTTGCATTATGTCAACACCATGACCTCCATGGAATATCATAGACAGCTGGAGGTATCCCTTGCCACAACAATTATACTCTATGGTATCATGTTACTACAATATACATTATACATTCGTTACAATTATTCCATTGGGCATTCTCCTCATTCCAGGTTCTTCATTAGCCCCTTAATCCCCAGACATTGCTGGAGATTTGTCTGTCATGGCTGTGCCATTATTCCTGCTACAGTATCCATAATTAACGGACATCTAAAGTCTAACTGGGTGACAATCATTTGCTAAAGTACCATGTGTTATAAACTCTTAAATTAAAATAATTAAAGATTAACTCCATATTTGTTGAGAATTTTTTTCCCCCTCTGGGTGACCTATGTACATTACAAGGATTTTAACAAAGTTTGTTGCAGATTTCTACATTTTGTTATTCTGAAGAAACCCCAGTGTGTTTTTCTGTGCCCATGTGATAAGTTAATCTAATAGTAGTGGTTTTATAATTATCAATCAGCTGTTGCACCTGCAGGGCTCTAATGAGGAAAATTGCAATTTCCCCATGAAGGAGCACAATTCTCGTATGAAGGAGCCCAATTTCCCTATGAAGGAGCACAATTCTCCTATGAAGGAGCACAATTCCCCTATGAAGGAGCACAATTCCCCCATGAAGGAGCACAATTCTCGTATGAAGGAGCCCAATTCCCCTATGAAGGAGCACAATTCCCCCATGAAGGAGCACAATTCCCCTATGAAGGAGCACAATTCCCCCATGAAGGAGCACAATTCTCCTATGAAGGAGCACAATTCCCCTATGAAGGAGCACAATTCCCCTATGAAGGAGCACAATTCTCGTATGAAGGAGCCCAATTCCCCTATGAAGGAGCACAATTCCCCTATGAAGGAGCACAATTCCCCCATGAAGGAGCACAATTCTCCTATGAAGGAGCACAATTCCCCTATGAAGGAGCACAATTCCCTTATGAAGGAGCACAATTCTCGTATGAAGGAGCCCAATTCCCCTATGAAGGAGCACAATTCCCCTATGAAGGAGCACAATTCCCCCATGAAGGAGCACAATTCCCCTATGAAGGAGCACAATTCTCCTATGAAGGAGCCCAATTCCCCTATGAAGGAGCACAATTCCCCTATGAAGGAGCACAATTCCCCCATGAAGGAGCACAATTCCCCTATGAAGGAGCACAATTTCCCTATGAAGGAGCACAATTCTCCTATGAAGGAGCACAATTCTCCTATGAAGGAGCACAATTCCCCCATGAAGGAGCACAATTCCCCTATGAAGGAGCACAATTTCCCTATGAAGGAGCACAATTCTCCTATGAAGGAGCACAATTCCCCTATGAAGGAGCACAATTCCCCTATGAAGGAGCCAAATTCCCCTATGAAGGAGCACAATTCCCCTATGAAGGAGCACAATTCTCGTATGAAGGAGCCCAATTCCCCTATGAAGGAGTACAATTCCCCTATGAAGGAGCCAAATTCTCCCATGAAGGAGCCCAATTCCCCTATGAAGGAGCACAATTCCCCTATGAAGGAGCACAATTCCCCTATGAAGGAGCCCAATTCCCCTATGAAGGAGCCCAATTCCTTCATGAAGGAGCACAATTCCCCTATGAAGGAGCACAATTCCCCTATGAAGGAGCCCAATTCCTTCATGAAGGAGCCCAATTCCCCTATGAAGGAGTACAATTCCCCTATGAAGGAGTATAATTCCCCTATGAAGGAGCCCAATCCTCTTATAAAGGAGTACAATTCCCCTATGAAGGAGCACAATTCCCCTATGAAGGAGCACAATTCCCCTATGAAGGAGTCCAATTCTCCTATGAAGGAGCCCAATTCCCCTATGAAGGAGCCCAATTCTCCTATGAAGGAGCACAATTCTCCTATGAAGGAGCCCAATTCCCCTATGAAGGAGCCCAATTCCCCTATAAAGGAGCACAATTCACCTATGACGAGCACAATTCCCCTATGAAGGAGCCCAATTCCCCTATGAAGGAGCCCAATTCCCCTATGAAGGAGTACAATTCCCCTATGAAGGAGCCCAATTCCCCTATGAAGGAGCACAATTCCCCTATGAAGGAGCCCAATTCTCCTATGAAGAAAAACAATTCTCCTATGAAGGAGCCCAATTCTCCTTTAAGCCTATTTATCTAATTGTATATAACAGAAAACCTCCTAAAGAGTTAGAACATGGATAATTATTTTTTATAACCTAGATCAGGGGTCTTCAAACTATGGCCCTCCAGGTGTTCAGGAACTACAATTCCCATCATGCCTAGTCATGTCTGTGAATGTCAGAGTTTTGCAATGCCTCATGGGATTTGTAGTTCTGTAACAGCTGGAGGGCCGTAGTTTGAGGATCCCTGACCTAGATGAACCTAAAGCTGGAGGATGCCAAAGGGCACAGTTGTAAATTGTAGCAAATGCTTAAACACTTATGATAAAAAAAAAGGACTTGCCTTCAATCTGATCAGCGCCGTACTCAATCTGCAGATAAAAGAAAGTTATGACTGTTAGTTGATTGTATTAGATGAAGAGACAACACTATACTAAATCAATATAGTTTTATTTTCCAATATGTTTGTCCAAATCAGAATACACAGACAATTGGATACCCACTGATAACATTATACAGGAATACAACATAGCATTCAGTTACACTTCTAGGTGGATAGGAACAGAGTCAGGAGATATGGTAGGAAGCCTTCACTGTTGCAGTATGTAAGACATTGGTGCTTAACCTGTGGCCCTCCAGCTGTTGCGGAACTAAAAGTCCCATCATGCCTCTGCCTTTGGGAGTCATGCCTGTAACTGTCAGCCTTGCGAAGCTTCTGGGGACTTTTCTGGGGTGTTTCGCAGCAGCTGGAGGGTCATAGGTTGAGCATCCATGATCTAAGACATATGAAGCTAGGGGCTAACTCAGGCCACCGGGCTTGACATATACTGCATTTATTTCCAAAAATAAGACCTACCCTGAAAATAAGACCTAGCATTATTTTCCAGGAGGGCTGCATATAAGCCTGACCCTGAAAAAAAGCCCTAGTTTAAAATGCTTGTAAAATCCTATAACCCACTGTATTACAGAAGTATATAATGTACAATATGTTTGTTTCTGTAATAAAATTGAGGGGAAGAAGCGCAGAGCGGCGCTATAACGAAGGTATTTGGCACAATTATATTACAGAAACAGACACATTTTACATTATATAATACTGTAATAGAGTGGATTATAGGATTTTACAAGCATTTGAACTCAGTTCACACTGGGGATTCCTGAAGACAGCACATTACATGGTAAGACCTACCTTGAAAATAAGCCCTATTGCAGGAATAATCAATTAGCGGACCTCCAGATGTTGCAAAACTACAAGTCCCATCATGCCTCAGCCTTTGGGTTCATGCGTGTGGCTGCCAGAGTCTTGCTATGCCTCATGGGAATTGTAGTTTTGCAACAGCTGGAGGTCCGCTAATTGCATATCCCTGCCCTATTGTGTCTTTTGTTGCCAAAATTAATATAAGCCCCAGGCTTATTTTCGGGGAAACGCGGTAGCTAAAATATACATTTCTGGGTGGACTGCACCTTTGTGGAGGTTTCACTCAACTTAGTGTCCCAGGGACACATCAGGAAATAACAGGAGATCTCACTCTCTTCAAGGACAGTTATCACCAGAACAATTCTCCCAAATAGAAGATTTCCTTTCACCTCCTGCTCCCCATTCTTGGATTTTCATTATTTTCTTTATTGAAAACAGTGGTCACTTGGACGAATAAAGAGTGTTAATCTTCCCAGATGAGACATAGACAGCATCAAAAACCTGGCATGGGTTCCAACTCTTCCACATTCCATCCTAAATGGGAAAACAGTATTGACTTAAACACTTTTATTAGGTTCCTTTGCTGGCAGGGCTAAGTTTGGGGGACACAAAGTGCTGGAACACTTGAGTCAATTGCCCCTTCTAAGTGCACCTTCCTTGCTAAGTCTGAAGTAATGGGTTACATGGAATTTTCTCTGTTGGTGCAGTGCTAATAGTTTCTCCCTTTCTGTGTAATTGGCATCAGTCAGCAGCGGGATCAGTGAATGCTGACTATTTAATTGGTTATGTGATGATGTGCTAGATAGTAAGCACTTTCTGTGTCACCGGTCTTCCCTCTCTGTGACATCTTTCTCTTCTCTATTGGACTGAGCATTTCCAGGACAGTACCAGATATTGTCTAGACCAGTGATGGCGAACCTTGGCACCCCAGATGTTTTGGAACTACATTTCCCATGATGCTCCACTACACTGCAGAGTGCATTAGCATTATGGGAAATGTAGTTCCAAAACATCTGGAGTGCCAAGGTTCGCCATCACTGGTCTAGACATACACGATAAGATTTCTCTTGTTCAGCCCTGCTGGAAGAACTGGCTTTGAGATGAAGGTTGGAGAGATGGGGGCCCTTAATGGTTTTGTTATGGGGGATACATCATACACTATATTACCATTTACAGGCACATGAACTTTAATGGCATCCCAGTCTTATTCCATAGGGTTCAATATTGAGTTGGCCCACCCTTGGCAGCTATAACAGCTTTAACTCTTCTGGGAAGGCTGCCCACAAGGTTTAGGAGTGTCTATGGGAATGTTTGACCATTCTTCCAGAAGCGCATTTGTAAGGTCAGGGCTCAGACCAGTCAAGCCCCCCCCCCCCCCCCCCCCAAACTCGCTCATCCATATCTTTATGGACCTTGCTTTGTGCACTGGTGGGCAGTTATGTTGGAACAGGATTCCAAACTGTTCCCACAAAGCTGGGAGCATAAAATTGTCCAAAAGTCTTAAGAGATCCCTTCACTGGAACTAAGGGACCAAGCGCAACCCATGACAAACAAGACCACATCATAACCCCCCCTCCACCAAAAGATTTGGACCAGTGCACAAAGCAAGGTCCATTAAGACATAGATAAGCGAGTTTGGAGTCCTGACCTCAGCTTGACAGAACACCGTTGGAAAGAATTTGAGCGGAGACTGCGAGCCAGGTCTTCTCATCCATCATCAGTGCCTGACCTCACAAATGTGCTTCTGGAAGAATGATCAAACATTCCCATAGACACTCCTAAACCTTGTGGACGGCCTTCCCAGAAGAGGTGAAGCTGTTATAGATGCAAAGGGTGGGCCAACTCAATATTGAACCCTACAGACTAATGCCGCGTACACGCGACCGTTTTTCGGGTTCTAAAAAATTACTTTTTTAATGGTCTAGAAAAAACGACGTTTTTTTCAACCTGATCATTAAAACGGCCTTGCCTACACTGGATCGTGAACAAAAAAATACTCTAGCAAAGCGCAGTGACGTACAACACGTACGACGGCACTATAAAGGGGAAGTTCCACCCTTTGGGCTGCTTTTGCTGATTACGTGTTAGTAAAAGACGATTTGCGCTTTTCTGTCTGTTACAGCGTGATGACTATGCTATCTCCATTACGAATGGTAGTTTTACCACAACGAGCGTTCCCGTCTCTGAGCATGCGTGTTTTTTTTTTCACGTCGTTAAAGCCTACACACGACCATTTTTTACGATGTAAAAAACAACGCTTTGAAAACAACGTGAAAAATTAGAGCATGTTTGGAATTTTTAATGCCCATTTTTTACATCGTGAAAAATTCTCTGGAGCCCACACACGGTCGTTTTTAATGACATAAAACAAAAATTTAATTTTTTAGAACCCGAAAAACGGTCGTGTGTACGCGGCATAAGACTAGGATGCCATTAAAGTTCATGTGTGTGTAAAGGCAAGCATCACAATATTTTTGGTAATATAGTATATATATATACAACAATTATAATTGTTTTTTAATTAAAATAATAATTACATTAATAATTATAATAATAATAATAAAGTTTTGTCTTTAAATACACAAATCTATACAGGTTACAAAATAAATATATATATATATATATATATATATATATATATATATACACATACACACATATACATTTTTTTTTTGTTTTTTGATAGTTACAGGGTAGGCTTCAGTAATTGATTTATTGCTTGCTAAAATAATAATGAAACTAGGACTACCATCTGAATATCTCTTATTATATTTGTTATTTTTTTCCTACTGATACTTGTAGTATCAAAGCTCACTAACAATGTTATAAATAGTAAAGCAAGTGTTTCCTGATAAGCCTGGAATTTCCTCCCAGTCAGTTGCACATTCTTGTATGTCTATATATGTACCAGTTGTAGGCTCTCATGTATAGTATAGGTTCATCCTTCTCTAATCTTCATTTGGGACCCGCTGATCCCATCACTCGGATCACTAATGCTGTGCATGTAGTCACCAGCCCACGACATGAAGAACAAATTGTGAGATCAGTGTGAAAGAATGCATGATGGAAAGAAAGAGGTCATGTTTTTTTTTTTTTTTTTTAACTATTACACCTAAATGTAAAAATTCACACTTCTTTCTTGTGAAAAAAAAATAATTCACACTTCCACATCGTAATAATGTCATTAATTTTTAATGGCATCCCAATGCAGTAAGACAATGCACGTGCAAAAAAAATGTAATTTAAGGATGTTAGGGTGCATTGGCAGCCCATTAAAAATTAACGCCTCAAAGTACAAGATAACATGCATTATTACTAGAAGCGTGGGACTTTCACCCCTTTTCTTTGGTCCTTTTACAGACTTGTGTTGCAACAAAAATCACTCCTCAAGTCATTTTTAAATATTGGTAACTATCAGCCTTCAGCACCTTAATGGATGATGGGGATTGAATCTAAGAGCCAAAAAAAAAGACAGATCTTAAATAACAAGGAGAGAAATTGAGAGTTGTAATTTCCCCAAAATCTCATTGGAAACTCTGAGATTGTAGCCAAATTGGTAGGATGCACTGAGTGCAAAACAAAGGTGGCTTTTGGTGTTTTTTTTTTTTAATGGCTTCTGCAAGTTACTCGTATTAAAATAAAAAAAAAAAATTAAGAAGAGCTCCTCATCTTTTCTTTAGGATTATTATTTAGCATTTTTAAAAATAAAGAAAAAATTACCGTATACAAACAATGATCACATACATAAAAAAAGGAAAAAAAAATAAATGTAAAAAGATAAAGGTGTTTTTTTTTGCTTTCCAAGCTAATTTTCACCTAAGCAAACAACTGTGTGAAAATTGAGAATTTTGGAAAACTGTATTTATCAGAAATCACTTTAAAGCCCTGAAAATCAGAAAGCCATGGTTATTTTTAGGGTTGTCCCGATACCACTTTTTTAGGACCGAGTACATGTACTCGCCGATACCGAATACCGACACTTTTTAAATGCAGCCAGGTGTCCCCAAATGCAGCCATGTCCCTCTGAGTTCAGCCATGGTCCCTCTGAATTCAGCCATGGTCCCTCTGAGTTCAGCCATGGTCCCTCTGAGTTCAGCCATGGTCCCTCTGAGTTCAGCCATGGTCCCTCTGAGTTCAGCCATGGTCCCTCTGAGTGCTCCGCACTCCACCCCGCACTCAAAAAAAAAAAAAAGTATTCTATTTAGGTATCGGGAGTATTCGCGCGAGTACAAGTACTAGCGCAAATACTCGGTATCGGTCCCGATACCGATACTAGTATCGGTATCGGGACAACCCTAGTTATTTTGCTACAGTATTGGACATGTGTAAAATAAAAAATAAAAAAAGAGCTCCTCATCTCTTCTTTAGCATCATTAGTTTACTTTTTTTTTCACAAAAATAAAAAACATAAACAAAGAAATAAAAATAGAAAAGTAAAATTATAGTACACAAATAATGATCACATACACAAAAAAAAGAAAATAAATAAATGTAACTAAAAAATAAAAATAAATAAAAAAATAAAGTTCTTTTGCTTTCCAAGCTAATTTTTTAAGGAAACACCTGAGTAAAACTGAGAGTTTTCACATTTTTGTTGGGAAATCAATTTATCAGAAGTCACTTTGCTCATCCTATTCTTTAAAGCCCTGAACTTGCTCTTGTGTAAAAAATAAAACTCCTCGTCTCTTCTTTAGCATCATTAGTTTACATTTGTTTCACAGAAAGAAAAAACATAAACAAACAAATAATAATAAAAAAGTAAAATGACAGTACACAAATAATACTCACAAACAAAAAAAGGGGAAAAAATATAAACATTAAAAAAAAGTTTTTTTTTTTTTGCTTTACAAGCTTATTTTCACCTAAGCAAACACCTGAGTGAAATTTAGAATTTTTAAAAAAATTTGGGGAAATCAATTTATCAGAAATCACTTCTCTCATCCTATTATTTAAAGCCCTGGAAATCAGAAAGCGATCTATAAAATAAAAGTAAAATAAAATAAAAGATAGCTCTTCTTTTCTTTAGCATCATTAGTTTAAAAAAAAAAAAATCACAAAAAATAAGTAAAATGACAGTACAGAAAATAATGATCACATACAAAAAAAAAAGGAAAAAATAAAAAATAAACTTAACTAAAAACACCTGAGCGAAATTTAGAAATTTTGTTGGGAAATCAATTTATCAGAAATCACTTTGCTTTAAAATCCTGGAAATCAGAAAGCGATGGTAACTATTTCCCAAGTATCAGCATCCCCTTTCGTTCATCAGTACTCACCGTGATACTCTTGGGGTCAAAGACAACCTCCTTTGGGGGCTCTGGGGGGGGAGGTGCCGCTGCTGCCTTGGGGGCTTCCTTCTTTGGTTCAGGCTTCTTGGGGGCCATGATGTGTGAGTGAGGACAGCTTGGGGATGAGAAGAGGACAGGAATGACAGAGCCGGGGTGGTCAGTCTGCTCCCTCTTATATGCGAGGAGTGGGAGCTGTGTTACTATAAAAGGAAGCCTGACAGAGAGATGCCCTACAGGACACAAGTATTCATTGTTATCAGTCCCTGGCCCCGCTCACGTATTAACACCAGCGCTGCCACACACCCTCAGCTTTGCTGGCAGGCTGTCATTCATTCTCAATGCCGTCACAGCTGTGCTTCTTCAAAGGACTATGTACACTAATAGCGTCAAAGTGTAGCATTCTCTGATCTGATTGGATACTATGGAGTATTGCACTTTGCATTGTGCAAAAAACCCATTGTATATAGTACCATATATTATTATTATTATACAGGATTTATATAGCGCCAACAGTTTGCACAGCACTTTACAACATGAGGGCAGACATACGTATTTTTTATGGGATTAAGGTCTGGAGACTGGCTAGGCCACTCCAGGACCTTAAAGTGGACCTTCGGTCATTTTTTCAACTTTCCATCTGTTAAAGCAGAGTTCCGCCAAAATATATATATTTTTTTAAAGTCAGCAGCTACAAATACTGCAGCTACTGACTTTTAAAATATGCACACTTACCTGTCCAGGGCGCCCACGATGTCCTCACCCAAAGCCGATCTGTCCCTCGGCTCTCGGGTGGAGGCGCCAACATCTTTGGTAAGAGAATCAGGAAGTAAAGTCTTGCGGCTTCATAGCCTGGTTCCCTGCTGCGCATGCGCGAGTCACATTCTCACTGGTCCCTGCTGTCTTCTGGGACCTGTGTGCCAGAAGACAGCGCAAGGGGCAGAGGAGGGGCTGGATTTGACGGTACATGGCCCCATGCATCGTCCCTTTTGAGTCCTGTCCCCTTAGCAGAAAAACACCCACAAAGCAGTGGTGGCCGCGCCATAAGGGGCACCGCCCCCCATCCATGCCTCTGGCCCCCTGATCTACATGGCTCTAGACTATGGATTCCAATGGCAGGGGTGTGGTTTTTTTTAAGCACGTGATTAGAGCCAGAGGCTAGTAGGCTTCAAAAAAGGGTGAGTCCGGGGGGCAGCGCTCCCACTTGTGTGGCAATAGTGAATGAATATTCGCTATTGACACACGGATCCTCCTCCTGGCCAATCAGGAAGCCCCTATTGTCTCTGGACAACTTCCTGTTCCTGTGTGGGCAGGAGTAGGATACCCCATTGTGTGCTCACCAGAGCGGCCCGGCTCTTCCTTCCCCCTATGGCAACGTATTGCACCTTTAGGGTGACTACAGTCTCCCCCGCGGGCGGCGGGTGATTGCCGCAATTCGTCTCCCACGAATACTTTGTTCCCTCACTGTATATGTTGGATTTTTGTGAAATTCCTGATTTCTTAAATATTTTTTACTTTTACTTTACTTTTTCCTAATTTAGAATGCAGTAATGAAGGATTAGGACCTACGTCTGTGTTCTGTGAAGAAGGTTTTCTTTTCACTCCTTGTCCATGAGACACAGCGAGGGGTAAGAGGAGATCTCACCAAAAGCAAAGGGAAAAATCCCTTCTTCGGTGTCACCAGAACAGGTGTCCCCAGAGAAAGATTCCCCTTCACCTCCTGTTCCTGTGATAACTCAAGAATGTTGGATTTTTTCATCACATTCTGTACCAGTGACAGATCTATAGAGAGGGACACAGACGGCACTAAAACCCTGACAGGGGTTCTAATCCCTGCAAATCCAAACCTAAAAAAAAGATTTGGCTTTACATACACTTTAAAGCAGATTTCCACCCGCGATTTTTAAAAAAAAAAAAGTCAGCAGCTACTAACACTGTAGCGGCTGACTTTTAATAAGGACACTTACCTGTCCTAGTCGCCTGCGATGTCGGTCCCCTGACGGCGATCGCTCGGTCCTGGCGCCTCCATCCTTACTAAGGGAAACAGGCAGTGCCCGTTTCCTACTGCGCATGCGCGACTCGCGCGGCGATTTGTGAATGGGCAGCTGCCTCCTGGGATACACACAGTTCCCAGAAGGCAGTGCGTCCCATTCACCAGAAGACACCACGATGAAGGACAAGGCAGAAGATCCACCGTGGTGGAGGAAGAGGCAGAAGAGCTACTTCCGCATAGCAACCTAAGGGAGCCAAGTAGGGATAAGCTGAAATTACTATTCTTGCTTTGTCACAATTATACTGAAAATCAAAAACTTTTAACAAAATTTCACCCTTCTGTCAAAATGCATTGGAGTCAAGGTGCTTAAAGCGGATCTCCACCCTAAAGTGAAGATCCGCTGATCGGAACCCTCCCCCCCTCCGGTGTCACATTTGACACCTTTCAGGGGGGAGGGGGGTGCAGATACCTGTCTAAAGACAGGTATCCGCACCCACTTCCGGCCCGCAGTCTCGGGCAAAAGACGGGCTTTTCCCGTTGTGTGCTGGGAACTCTCAGCACACAGCGGGAGCCAATCGCGGGCGCAGCGCGACTCGCGCATGCGCCGTAGGGAACCGGGCAGTGAAGCCGGAGCGCTTCACTTCCTGGTTCCCTCGCCGTGGATGGAGGGGGGAGCAGCAGGGTGACGAGCGATCGCTCATCCTCTGCTGCGGACGCCGCTGGACTCCAGGACAGGTAAGTGTCCTAATATTAAAAGTCAGCAGCTGCAGTATTTGTTGCTGCTGGCTTTTAATATTTATTTATGGTGAACCATCCGCTTTAAGGCCGCGTACACACGATCGCTCCAACCCGATAAGAATGGTCCGATGGACTGTTTTCATCGGGTCACCGCTGAAGTGGCCTGATGGTCTGATGTGCGTACACACCATCAGTTCCAAATAAGCCAAATTCGCCAAAGCAAAAAAAAAATGAAGGCCAGTTTCGTCATTTTGGCGTAGGCGGGATCATTCATTTTGCGGCAAAGATCAATTTCGATAAACGTGCTCTGCCCATCCCTGGTGCCAGGGGAAAAGGGGGTGGCAGCTGTCGGTGGCTATTGTCAGAATCCCAAGGTCATCGCTGAGAACAGCTGCAGCCATTAGCTTGCTTATATAAATATAATATCTGTGCGGTATTAGAGGCTGGCTACCGGCTAGGAGGGGGATAGCCGTACGAAGGTCTGCTTCTATTATTAGAGGTTTAATGCCAAGCATCATTCCCATTGGTGGCATGTTGAGTCCTGGCACTCAACCCACCCCCCTCCTTTAGACTGACCGGTCACTAATTGTAAGGGGGGCCTACTCCTTGTTAATGCTGTGTGACAATGTGACAACTTAGGTAGCACTTAAGTGACAATCTCTTTCTTGCTTGTCTATTAATAACTAACTACATTTTAAATGTAATGCAACCTGTAGATCATTAGTGAGCGCAATATTTAGCACCCGTGCTCCGGTTGCATGTTGTGTACTTAGTACATCTCTACAAGGCTTAAAACTTAGTGGCCTCGTTATATGTAAGCCTTCATTTAATGGGCGCTGTTTTTTTGGGGGGTTATGGAAGGTTTTGCATGCTTGGGACCCCTGGACCAGTTGCAGATGAGAACACTCTAGTACCTTGAATGCTGGGGGGGGGGGGGATTAGCTGCTCAATATCTATGAGACTCTGTAGGTAGATTTATATATCATTCTAGACTGGGGTTTCTCAAACTTTTTTCAGTTGCGGCACCCCTTAAAAGTATGCAAAATCCAGAGGCACCCCAACCTAAAACAGAAAAAAATGTTAATTACTTATCCATTGGAAACCTGAGAATGGGATGAGAAAACACAAAACTGCCTTGATGCAATTTATTTTACATCAAAAGCTCCTCTTTATATCATAGGTCCCTCCATTACACCAGAGCCCCCCACCCCCATCATGTCTAGGTCTTCCCATCACATCAGAGTACTCCTGATACATAAGGGCCCCTTCACACGAGCGGACGAACGGTCCGCTTTTCAAATGTCCGTTTACGGACTCACAATGCATCCCTATGGGATCGCGGACGTTAGCGGATGATGCATCCGCTAACGTCCGTAATAATCCGCCTCCGTCAAGATCCGTTTTTTCGGGCGGAAGAAAATCCTATTTTTCTTCCGTATGGCGGATCGGATGAATAAGGACACACAGTCCGTATTCATCCGATTCCCCATAGGGGAGAGCGGAGAAAAGACAGGGCGGTCCCCGCACACTGTGCAAGGACCGCCCTGTCAGCCGACAGCTCAGTGGGGATTTACGGATGATCCCCGCTGAGCCGACGGGCGGATCAATAAGGAGTTTCCACTTTACATCAAAGTCCTCTTATAACAACAGATCCCCCCTATCAGAGCTGGGACAAGGGATGGGCACGAGGTGAAGCTACCCTGGGCACTATGTGATTATGTGAGGTTCAAAGGCATCACAAGGAAATTGGAGAAAGGGGTTTTGTGTTGGGAGGGGGAATTTGGGGCAAGGGAAAGGAGGTAAGAATTTTTCTAAGAGGGGCAAATTGTGGAGGTGTGTGCTAGGAGTGGTGATTTGGGGAGGATTTGTGTTGAGGGGGAGATGGGAGAGGAGGATTTGTGCTAGGGTGGGGGATTTGTGCTAAAAAAGGTAATATGGTGGTGGATTTGTGCTAGGAGGGGACTTTTTTTTAGAGGGAGAGTCGTGCTAGTGGAGATGATTGGGGGGCATTTGTGCTAGGAGGGGAAATTAAGGGAGGGTCATTCGTGCTAAGAGGGGGCATTTAAAGTGGGGGGAGTAGAGGATTTGTTCCTGGAGGGGAAATTTGAGGGGCAGAAGACTTATGCTAAGAAGGGGAAGTTTTTTTTTGGGAGGGGGGGGGGGATTGTGCTGGGAGCATATGTGGAATGAGAGGATTTAAGCTAAGCATGCAGATTAGCTTCAGTTTTTTGGAGAACACAATGTTCTCTACGTCTTGGGGGGGGGGGGGGGGTGAAATTTGGCATGTTCACCCTGGGCTCTAGATGACCTTGTCCCATCACTGAGTATTTTCATCACATTAGATCCCCCCCATCACAAGTCTTTTCATCACATCAAAGTCCCCTATCACCGAGCCCCCCGAAATCAAAGACAACCCCCCCCCATCACAGATCCCTAATCACACAGTCTCCGCTTAACATCAGAACCCTTTTCCTTTGGCAGCAGCTTATCAGAGGGTGGGATTTGAAGGAACCAGACTTACGTCCTTTTCTGAACGGTAGGGGCGGCCCTGCATGCCATCTGCCCTGGATCAGCATCATGAGTGGGTACAGGCGGGCCAGCAGCCAATAACATAGCAACCAATTATGCCATATATACTGCCCCAGGGGTCATTGGTTGTTATTATGCTGGTGGCCAGCCCAGGGCCGTCTTAATAGCGTCATGGGCCCTTGGGCAAAGTAATGCTCTGGGGCCCCTACAATGATGACAGTGCAGGTAAACAGACATCAAGTAGGTAGAAGGCAGACTGCCTCCCCTGTGTATCTATCACTCTCAGTGCCATCATGGGGGCCCCTAATTTCGGGGCAGCGTGGGCTCAAGAACCAGCTGCTTTGGGGAAAGTGCAGGGGCCCCCCATGCAGCTGGGGCCCCTGGGCAGTGCCCAGGTGTGCCCTCTCATTAAGACTGCCCTGGGCCAGCCTGCACCATGTCAACTCATGACTCTGATCCAGGGCAAACTGGGTCTGGTTCTTGCTAAACCCAGGGAGAACCCAAATGGCACCCAACTTTATAAACATTGCTCCAGATAGATTCTTAATGGCCCTTAAGGGCTGGGTAAACCGGTATGCAGTGGCGTAACATGGGGGGGCAGGGGGGGTTTGCTCCGGGCGCAAAATTTAGAGGGGCGCAGTGGCAGGAGACTGTGAGCTCTTCCACTTTCCTATAAGAAAGAAGTTGCGGTGCAGTCCCGGCTTAGGCTCCAGCGGTGACACTGACACAGCAGTGAGTAGATGTACACTGAAGACCATCCATGATGATCCCAGGGAATGGATTGTGACCGTGCGGAGACTGAGGGGAAGGAGGAGGGCAGGTCAGTGTGGGAATCAGGTAGGTCAGTGTAGTGGTCAGTATAGCAATCAAATAGGTCAGTTTAGTAATCAGTGTGTGAATCTGGTAGGTTAGTATAATGATCACGTAGGAATCAGGTTGGTCAGAGTACTACTGTACTAGTGGAAGGGACTCGGAGATCTTCGGAGTTGGACTCGGAGTTCTAAAAATCCGTGGGTTAGGGCGCAAATCTCTTGCCCTGCCCCGGGCGCCGACAACCCACGCTACGCCACTGCCGATATGCACATGTTTATGCATTCTATTTTTGACAGCCCATTCATTTTAATGTGCAGAAAGTATGGCAGGTGGGACTTTTAAAACTGCGCCTGCGCCAAACCGCAGGGCAAGCGCTTGTTTCCTGCACTGCATATGGCTGAATGGGCCTTAAAGGTATTCAGCTCATGCTATGGTCTACCCTTGTACACTTCTTGCAAGCCTTTACATTAAACCACAGATTCTTGGTTTGCAGATATATTGCAGAAAATGTTCAGGCTGGCCAACTGTAGAAATGCCATTATTGACTTGTTTTTAAAAATACAAGTTCCAAGGCTTTTATCCTTATCACCTCATGAGTCCTTAATCTGAAACAAGCAGGGTTCTGAATGAAGGAGAAGTATGACCGGCCTGCTGTCTGGACTGAAGTCTGACTGCAAGTTGTGGTCATTTGCCCTTCAACGAGTGCACCCCAAAATCTAATATTTTATTACAGGGCCCCACTTCCACCTCATTCCTTATTAATCTGGGACTTGCACCCTGGCCCCTGAGCGTATGGGCATCTAATCCTTTCAGGGAACTATTTCTCGGTTAGTTTGACCTCTGTCTGGAGGACATAGTTGGGAATGACAAGTGTTGTCTGCCCCCAGCAGTTACAGATCTCCCCCCCTTGTCTCCACACACTCTCTCCCCTGTCTGGAGATAACTCACTCCTAATCACCCCGTCAATACACACTCATCAATCACGCCTATGCGGGCCATAGATTGTGCAATTTTCCACGGTGGAAAGAGAGAAAATTCTGTGATTCAACCATCACAGTTAAGCTGGATACACACTGTTCAATTTCCTTTAGATTTAAAGGGACACTAAAGATTCCCGTTAAAAAAAAAAAAAACAACATGTTATACTTACCTCCACTGTGCAGCTCGTTTTGCACAGAGTGGCCCCGATCCTGGTCTTCTGGGGTGACTCGGCTCCTCCCGACAAGAACTAACCCCCTTCAAGGGAGCTCTCTCCCGTGGGGGTTAGTTCTTGCGGGCGCGCTCCCGTGATATAGCCGTCGACTGTGTCACTCAGCGCCGCGCCCCCCATGCGCCGCATCAGTGGATATGATTGACAGCAGTGCAAGCCAATGGCTGCACTGCTATCAATCCATCCAATCTAGCCAATCAACGGCCAGAGTGGAGAAAAGGATGTCGGGGGCAAGCGCAGCAGGTTAACGGGCTCAGGTAAGCCAAACGGGGGGGGGGGGGGCTGGTGGGCTGTCATTGCCAGGTTTTTTTCCACCTTAAAGTGGATGTAAACCCAGACTTTTTTTTTTTTATGTCACAATGTAGAGTATAAGATTTCCTATCATCTGTGCCCAGTCTTGCCACACAGAGTTAATCCACCTCTGAGCAATCCTTTTTTATTGTTCAGTGAAAATTAACAGACTTCCAGATAAAAACCTGTCTAAATAAAAAGTCTGTTGAGTGACAGGTTATTTACATATCTAGCTTGGACATGTTTATCATATGTTATATTATGTTTATCATAACATGAGGTGATTCACAGTATAAAAAGTGAGAAATCCACCCCTCCCCCACATAACACATCCTGGTATAATACAATGAACTTTGGATCACCTCATATTATGATAAACATAACAACATATGATAAACATGTCCAAGCTAGATATGTAAATAACCTCTCACTCAAAGCAAGAAGAGAGAAACTGACTTTTTATTTAGACAGGTTTTTATCTGGAAGTCTGTTAATTTTCACTGAACAATAAAAGAGGATTGCTCAGAGCTGGATTAACTCTGTGTGGCAAGACTGGGCACAGATGATAGGAAATCTAATACTCTATGGGCCAGATTCAGATACATAAGAGTATCTATCCGGCGGCGTAGCGTATGGTCTTTACGCTACGCCTCCGCAAATATTATGGCCAAGTGCCTTATTAAGAAAGCACTTGCTCCATAATATGCCGCGCAATTCAAATGTTGAGGATGGGGGCGTGATTCATGTAAACGAATCATGACCCCACGCTCATGACGTTCTTTCTGAATGGCGCATGCACCGTCCGTTGACGAACCCCAGTGCGCATGCGTCAAATCACGTCGCTATTTGTCAATGTAAACAACGTGAACGTAACTTACGTCAAAAGCCCCATTCCCGAACGATTTACGTAAACTACGTAACCGACGTACAATTCGACCCTGTCCCGACGTCCATACTTAACAGGGGTATAGCAGGGGTAACTTTACGCAGCACTAACGCTTACGCAATCGACGTAAACTACAACGGCCGGCCGCAAGTACGTTCGTGAGTCGGCGTAAATAGCTTAATTTGCATATTTTACGCGTAAAACGACGTAAGCGCCACCTATCGGCCAGTGTAAATATTTATTTACTTACGGTGTAAGAGACTTACGCCGCACGTATATTAGCAGAATTCCGGCGTATCTTGTTTTCTGAATACAGAAAAAAGATACGCCGGCTATTCTTAGTATTTACGCGGCGTATCTCGTGATACGCCGACGTAAATACTTTCTGAATCTGGCCCTAGATTGTGAGACAATTGGGTTTACATTCACTTTAATGCATAGGATGCTGCGATTGGCCGGAGCCGCAATGACGTCACTCCCGCGCATGTGCATGGGAAGCAACAGCGCGCTTCAGTGCGCATGTGTTGATGACGTCGGCACATATTGATACAGGGGATATCTCCTAAGCCGTGCAGGGCATTTTAGACTGCGCAGACCGGGGAGGGGGGGGGGCAGCAGTGGTTAATGATGATGAGTGACAGGTCATGATAGGAAATGTCTCCACTATGTGATTGGTAGACTAGAGAGTTCTGGCCAAACTGGGTCAGAGAATATTGCGCAGTGGTTATGGTTGGTGGCCTCTCACTGATTCGTCGCTCTGATCTATAAACATACTGTACCTCCATTCATTGTGTCAGATGATCTGCGGAGGACAGAATCCTTTCCCCTTCGTTCGACCTCCCTGGAATTCACACCCGCCATGTCAGGAGGCTTTAGGGAATGTCTTGCCGCCCCCCATGCCGGCCCAAGCTACCTTCACACACGGTCACGAGAGACAGAAGAAACCAGATCCCTGGTGGGGGGTGTAATGTGCCCCCTTCACACAGCATGAAGGACACAAGGACACTCATCTGTATCAGTATATATACTGTATACACTTATCTGGGACCACTTTATTTAAAGGGTAACTCCAGTTTCATTGAACAGGACAGGATGAAGCAAACAGCTAATTCTTCAGAGCAACATAAGGCAGGACCTATGTGCTACAAAAGTAAAATTCCTGCAACTTACTTCACCCAGAGGGGAATGAGTTACTCTTTAATTAACCACTTGCCGACCAGCCGCCGCAGTTTTACTGCGGCAGGTTGGCTCGGCTGGGCAAATCAACATTACCTTACATCGCTTCCCATTGTGGCCACTAGAGGCACACACCCGCAGCTCCCCGCCAGAGCCGATGCAAGTGGCCAGCAGGCGCGATGACCGCCGGGCACCCGCGATCGCTCGTGACAGAGCGAGAACCAGGAGCTGTGTGTGTGTAAACACAGCTCCCGCTTCTTTCAGGGGGAGAAATGACTGATCGTTGTTCATACAAAGTATGAACAGCGATCTGTCATTTCTCCTAGTAAGTCCTATCCCCCCTTTAGTTAGAACACAGAGAAGGAACACAGTTAAAGGGTCAGGAAAGCAAAAAAACATGTTATACCTACCTCCACTGTGCAGTTTGTTTTGCACACAGTGGCCCCGATCCAAGTCTTCTGGGGTCTCTCGGCGGCTGTCTCGGCTCCTCCCCGCAACAATTCCACACAGATATGCGGGCGAGCTTGCATAGTGTGGCGCTGTTGCGGGCGCACTCTCGTGATACAGCGGCGGCCATGGCCACTGCTGTATCGCTCGGCCCCGCCCCCTGGCGCGCCACATCATTGGATGTGATTGACAGCGGCGCCAGCCAATGGCAATGCCAGTGTGAACTAAGCCTTACTGCATTACGGCTAGTTTTCACTTGATTCAAAACAAGACTTCGGGCAGGCTTTGTTAAAGCTGTCTGAACGCTGTTGAAGCTCCTGTCACTAAATAAAATGGTTAGCTTACAGTCCTGTTTACACCTTGCTTTTGCTTGGTGCTTTGGTGAGGCTTCGATCAGGCTTTGGTGGGTTTTCGATGATGCTTTGGAGTGTTTTTTTTTTAATGAGGCTTAGGTGGGGCTTCCATGAGGCTTTGGTGGGGCTTCCATGGGGCTTTGGTGGGGCTTCCATGAGGCTTTGGTGGGACTTCCATTAGGCTTTGGTGGGGCTTCAATGAGGCTTTGGTGGGGCTTTCATAAGGCTTTGGTGGGGCTTTCAGAAGGCTTTGGTGGGGCTTCCATGAGGCTTTGGTGGGGCTTCCATGAGGCTTTGGTGGGGCTTCCATGAGGCTTTGGTGGGGCTTCCATGAGGCTTTGGTGGGGCTTCCATGAGGCTTTGGCGGGGCTTTCATAAGGCTTTGGTGCGGCTTTTATAAGGCATTGGTGGGGCTTTCATGAGGCTTAGGTGGGGGTTCCATGAGGCTTTGGTGGGGCTTCCATGAGGCTTCGGTGGGGCTTCCATGAGGCTTCGGT
Source organism: Rana kukunoris (assembly GCA_029574335.1). Classification (NCBI taxonomy): domain Eukaryota; kingdom Metazoa; phylum Chordata; class Amphibia; order Anura; family Ranidae; genus Rana; species Rana kukunoris. The sequence continues at coordinate 21,622,751 of CM056060.1, read as the reverse complement.
GGGGCTTTTAGTGGGCTATGATTAAGCACTAATTTATTGTGCGAAACGCGTCATCTGTTTTACTTCCGTGTTGTAGTGCATTTTTCCTTTTTTAAATAAAGACAACCATCAAGGTTTTTTGGAGTGTGGCTGTCCATATTTTCTTTTTCCATTTGGGGCTTTTAGTGGGGCTTTAAGCGAGCTTTGCAATAGACTTATATGGAGGCTTTGAAAACGCTTTGAAGCATCACTAAAGCTACTTTTTGAAGCGAAGCCAAAGCAGGTGTAAACAGGACTGTGAGCTAACCATTTTATTTAGTGACAGGAGCTTTAGAGAGCTTTAACAAAGCCTGTCCGAAGCCTAGTTTTGAAGCAAGTGTAAACTAGCCGTTAATGTGTGTTGAAGCCGAACAAGTTGAGCCCTTAGGGCTAGTTTACACTTGCTTCAAAACATGGCTTCAGAAAGGCTTTGTTAAAGCGCTCTGAATGCCAGTCAAAGCTCCTGTCACTAAATGGTTAGCTTACAGTCCTGTTTACACCTTGCTTTTGCTTGGTGCTTCGGAGAGGCTTCACGCAAGCTTTGCCATAGACTTCTATGGATGCTTTGAAGGCAATGGGGACACAGAAAGCAATAAAATCTGATAGGGGTTATAATCCATCTTCACCCCATCCAAAACAAACAAATAAAAAGTTTTGTCTTTAGTTATATTTTATTTCTATTCCTATAACTGGAGGGGGGTGTCCTTTGTGATAACAGGTGCCCCTCTTTCCCATCTCAGGAAGTATGGCTCTGCTTAGGACACCCCTCCCCCACCAAGCATGTAGCCAGTGAATATGATGTACATGGTAATTCCAGGTGTGCAAGCAGCAAAGCCAGGATAAAAATGACAGTCCTGCAGTTTGCACCTTCACATACAGCCCAGCCATGAACTCTCCTGTATGTGTCTAATGACAGGTTCCCTTTACCTTCATTCTCTGCTCATCCATAGAGCGCCATGACCTGCAGTACTCCATCACACCGTGCAATATCCCCGGCGCCCAGCAGGTGTCGCCCCGCCCCGCTCAGCTCTCATTATGGCCTCTCTATCCCGGCTTCCGCCTTTTCTATCGCACTGCTCAGGGAAAGATGGCGGAGCCGGAGGAGAAGAAGTCGGTGTGCAGTTTTATGTTTAAGAAGACCAACCGGAAATTCGCCGGGCGCAAACGGAGAGATGAGGACCGGGGTGAGTGGGGGCTGCCTGCTGCTGGGCCGTGCGAGGTATTGTGGGAACTTAAAGGGGAACCCCATTTAAAGGGACATGATGAACTGAGGATGGTGTAACACTGTGTGTTATATAAATGCATCCTTTGTCCACAGGTGTAAGGCTAATGATATGTGTGTGGCTTCACCTGGAGAGTATGGTTTTTAGTGGCTCTAGGGCCAGTTAGAGGAGAGTAGGAGACGGGGTGGGTATGGACGCCCGCAGGCGGGTCCTGTGACTTTCCTGGGGTCGTCGGCTCCTGTGACTGTGCTGGGGTTGCCCCGCGGCCAACTCTTGTGACTGCGCCTGGAGCTGGCTCCGGTGATTGCCCCGGGGTCGCCCGCAGGGGGGTCCTGTGATTGCCCCAGGGTTTTGCCCGCAGCGGCGTCCTGTGATTGCCCCAGGGTTTTGCCCGCAGTGGCGTCCTGTGATTGCCCCAGGGGTCGCCCGCAGCGAGGTCCTGTGATTGCCCCAGGGGTCGCCCGCAGCGGGGTCCTGTGATTGCCCCAGGGGTCGCCCGCAGCGGGGTCCTGTGATTGCCCCAGGGGTCGCCCGCAGCGGGGTCCTGTGATTGCCCCAGGGGTCGCCCGCAGCGGGGTCCTGTGATTGCCCCAGGGGTCGCCCGCAGCGGGGTCCTGTGATTGCCCCAGGGGTCGCCCGCAGCGGGGTCCTGTGATTGCCCCAGGGGTCGCCCGCAGCGGGGTCCTGTGATTGCCCCAGGGGTCGCCCGCAGCGGGGTCCTGTGATTGCCCCAGGGTTTTGCCCGCAGCGGGGTCCTGTGATTGCCCCAGGGGTCGCCCGCAGCGGGGTCCTGTGATTGCCCCAGGGTTTTGCCCGCAGCGGGGTCCTGTGATTGCCCCAGGGTTTTGCCCGCAGCGGGGTCCTGTGATTGCCCCAGGGTTTTTCCCGCAGCGGGGTCCTGTGATTGCCCCAGGGTTTTGCCCGCAGCTGGGTCCTGTGATTGCCCCAGGGTTTTGCCCGCAGCGGGGTCCTGTGATTGCCCCAGGGGTCGCCCGCTGCGGGGTCCTGTGATTGCCCCAGGGGTCGCCCGCTGCGGGGTCCTGTGATTGCCCCAGGGTTTTGCCCGCTGCGGGGTCCTGTGATTGCCCCAGGGTTTTGCCCGCTGCGGGGTCCTGTGATTGCCCCAGGGTTTTGCCCGCTGCGGGGTCCTGTGATTGCCCCGGTGAATGGGTAGGGGTACAATGTACTCCATACTCCTTCACATGGGGGTTTCCAGATTTTGATAAGCCCCCTGTCTGCAGAGCCCCCCCCATGTTGAGGGTATGTGGCCCGGTGTGCACTTACCTCACCCCCCCCCTTTCCTGGGCTGCATGCTTGTATAAGGGTCTGGTATGGATTTTGATCTGGGGGTTCCCCTCAAAATCCTTTGGTGTGCTGTTCATTTATTTTTCTTGAATTCTTTTAAGCCGGCGACCTTCTCTCCTTCCATTACATTTTTTTTATGTTTGTTTTAATATTCAGCTGTCAGTGGGGAACCTTACTGACAGCTAAAGACTGATCGGTTGTTAAGGCCGGCTTCCAGGCCTGCTCCTTAGCAACCAGCTTTATTAATAAATGTATTGCACAAAAAAAAAAGTTTGACAAAATCATGGTTAATAAAACGCAAAAAGCACTGCAGAAATGCTCAAAAGCAACATGCATAGATATAAATGGAGCCTAAATCAGCTTCTGACATTACAAACTGAACTGAGGGTTTAATATGACTCCCTTTCCATGGAGGAATCCAGAGGCCTCCATTGCTGATCTGTGGAAATGCTGTTGGCCGACCCTCTGCCTTCAATCCCTGATCTGGAAGAAGTACAGAGATCTAGGGAAGCTGAATTAATGTCTGAGGTCCTCATCTGCATCGTTGTTCTTGGTTAGGGAGCATGGCGGCCAGGCAGATGGCATTTTCAGAATGAGTTGGCAGGAAATGTTTCTCATCTCTTGTATGTGATGAAGTGTCAGATGATCAGTGTGTGCCGGGCTGGGGTCACTCCCTGATAAGTCATACTGACATGTTGTTGTCTCCGCAGAGAGCAGTGAAGATGACGAGGGCGCTTCTGTGGTCAGGAGGAAGAAGAGAGAGATTCTCAACCCCATGGTGCAGAGGGTAAGTGTTCAGAGGCTGGTCACATGACTGATACATGAGAGCTGCTAGAATGTCTTTAACCACTTCACTACTGGCACACAGTCATTTGACGTCCACAGAGGGGATCTCCCATTCTGGGTGGACGTCATATGACGTCCTGGGCTTTGTGCAGTGATATCTGAATAATGGGGGCAGCTAGAGGTATCATTCAGATATCATACTTTCGTGCTGGCGATTTCTGTGCATGATAAGAACGATCGTAGCCGCCATCCGGTGCTTCTCCGGGCTCTAGAATTGTCCGGCGGAGGCCAGGTCGTGATGTGCTGACGTCACACCAGGGTATCTGGAAGTAAACAAACCCGCGATTGCGGCTAGTAAGCATGAGATTGGTGAAATTTTTTTCATGATCTCATTCTTTCCAGCCTGGATGACAGATGTGGGGTCTTATTGACCCCCGCATCTCTCCATAAAGAGGATCTGTCTCACACACTTCCTATTACAAGGGATGTTTACATTTCTTGTAATAGGAATAAAAGTGTAAAAAAAAAAATAAGTAAAATAAATAAAACGCCCCTGTCCCCGGTAGCTCACGCACAGAAGCAAATGCACAATTAAGTCCTGCCCACATATGCAACCGCCGTTCAAACCACATATGTGAGGTATCGCCGCGTGCTTTAGAGTGCCAGCAACAATTCTAGCACTAGATCTCCTCTGTAAATCTAAACGTAGTGGTAATGGTAATATAAGGGACAAGTGTCAGGACTGTATCTATGTGACCCTGTATTGTTTTCTGAAACTTGTGTGATCTTTCAGACAAAGCAAAGCACCAAGGAGGAAGCTGACCACAAAGCGAGCAGCAGTGAGGAGGAAGAGAAGGTCAACACCAAGTCCATAACCGTGTCCTATAAATCTACAAGATCAGCGGTGAGTCTCTTGTCACTTTGATACCCTCACCCCACTTTATATCAAGTACACATTCTCTGGTAATATATACTCTGTCTGAAAGTAATTCTTGATGTGGCATATTTTCATTGTGCTGTTTTTTATGCCAGTGTTTATTTTCTTAGGGGGGTTCCCTATGGTTCTATTTTTTCTGTGGTGGTTGGGAGAGTTTGGGGCTAATTAAAGAATTCATAATTGATAAGTACCTAGCTACAGGTCTGTGATCTCTGACACACCTGTAAGGTCGGCCATAGACGGTTCCAATCTCTTCCAGCTGGGATGCTTCCCCCGCCCAGAGAATACAATGGTTTGGCAGGAGGGATACACCTGTCAATACTGACCGTGATTGCAGGAAAGAAATGTGTTCATTGAATGGGCAGCTTAACCACTTAAGACCCGGACACTTACGCTGCTAAATGACCCAAGGTGTTTTTACAATTCGGCGCTGCGTCGCTTTAACAGACAATTGCGCGGTCGTGCGACGTGGCTCCCAAACAAAATTTGCGTCCTTTTCTTCCCACAAATAGAGCTTTCTTTCGGTGGTATTTGATCGCCTCTGCGATTTTTATTTTTTGCGCTATAAACTAAAATAGAGCGACAATTTTGAAAAAAATCACTATTTTTTTACTATTTGTTATAAAAAAAATCAAATAAACTAAATTTTAGTAAAACATTTAGGCCAAAATTTATTTAGCCACATGTCTTTAGTAAAAAAAAAAAAATCGTAATAAAAAAAATAGCTACCTAGCGGGAACAGCGACACTAATACAGCGATCAGAAAAATGATCGCTTAGTGACGCTGGCAATAGGGAGTGAAAGGGTTAACTAGGGCGGTGATCAGGGGGTTAAAACTTTATTAGGGGGGGTGGGGGGGCTATCCTGAACCTAACACTAACTTTTTTTTACACTGTCTGTCACACTGACACTAAATGCAGTGATTAGATCACTGCATTCAGTGACACTGTGACAGGGGGGTGGGGGGGGGCGATCACAAGGGGTTAATATGCCTATGTGAGTGTGTGTCAGTGTTGTGTTGGTGCACACTTACTTGTGATGTCTTCTCTCATCAGCAGCGCTGGGAAACAGCGCTGCGATCAGAGAATACATCATTTCCTCCTTCCTGTGTAAACACAGGAGGAGGAAGTGACAGGCTGGGAGCGCGCTCCCATTGGCTGGGAGCGATCGCGGGGGGGGCGGAAAACACGGACATCCGCCCGCTCGTCGGCGATCGCTCCCAGAGCCAGGGGGACCGCCGCACGCCGCGGAGGGGGTCCCGATGGGACCCCCGAACCGCACTAAGGCGAGGACGTAAATTTACGCCCTTGTGCCTGTACGAGCCATGTTGTGGACGTACATAGGCGTGCGGGGGTCCTTAACTGGTTAAAGTGGTTCTAAAGGCAGAAGGTTTTTCTTTATCCTAATCCATTCTATGCCTTAAGATAAAAAACCTTCAGTGTGCAGCAGCCCCCCCTAATACATATTTAAGCCCCCATCTCGATCCAGCGATGTTGCAAAAGAGACTCGGCTGTCCAAGACTCTCCCTCCTGATTGGCTGAGACACACAGTAGGCACCATTGGCTCCCGCTGCTGTCAATCAAAGTCAATGAGGAGAGAGGGGGCGGGGCCGAGCCATGGCTCTGTCTGAATGGACACACAGAGCAGCGAATTGGCTTGGGTGCCCCCACAGCATATTGCTTGCTGTGGGGGCAAGAGGGAGGGGCCAGGAATGCCAACGAGGGACCCCAGAAGAGAAAAAAAGAAGACTTTAATATCACTTCAAGGTTCACCATACATAATCTGACTGTACAATCATCCTTCTTCCATGTAGTATGAGATCTACATAAACTATCCACTCCATTTATATCTATTTAATGGATCTTAAGGAGTTTGTACAATCCGATTGCAATGTGTGTGGTGAGCCAAATAATTTTGTGGAAGATGATTTTTTACGACTTAAGAACCTATGATTCTAATGGGAGCAAGATTGGTGAGGTTTTTGAGGCTGTTTATAAGGATAAAAAAAGTCGCTAGTTTATAAAACATTTTCTCTTGTTATTCACCAATTTAAAAACATGTACTTTGTTTCATCATTTGTGATTTGTGTTGGAAAACATGACATGGTTGAACTATTTTGTGACATGCAGGGGGTCTAATTTGTGTGATGTTTATTGCTTTCTCAGAAACCTGTGGGGCCTGATGATATGGGGGCCACAGCCACATACGAGATGGATACAGAGAAGGAAAAAGATGCCCAGGCAATATTTGAGAGGAGCCAGAAAGTACAAGAGGTGAGAAAATATTTCGGAATGATTTTGATATCTAGTTTGTATTAGAGCTGCACGATTCTGGATAAAATGGGAATCGCAATTTTTTTTAGGACATAAAACAAAATGCCAATAAAATAAGACTTAATACTCTTTGCTTCAATCAAATTTAATGAAAAATAATGTAATGCGTAAAGAAAAAAAAATACCATTAAAGCGGAGGTTCACTGGAAAAAATTGACACTTACCTGTCCAGGTCGCGCCCGACGTTGGCAGCGGAAGCCGAGCTACATCTCAGCTCTCGGCTTCCCCCGCCGCCATCCTCTGTGAGGGAATCGGGAAGTGAAGCACTGCGGCTTCACTGCCCGGTTCTCTACTGCGCATGCTCGAGTCGTGCTGCGCCATCCTCACTGGTCCACGCTGGAGTCTATACTCAGAAGTGATGCAAATACCTGTGTTTTTTATACAGGTATCTGCACCCCCCCCCCCCTAAAAGGTGACAAACGTGACTCCGGAGGGGGGGAGGGTTCCGAAAAGCGGAGGTTCACTTTTGGGTGAACCTCCGCTTTAGGTTATATTGGGTCTTTTTTCTAGTACTCACCGATACCAATTACCTATACCTACTGCAACTTTTTTGTTTACACTTCAGCTGTCGGCAATGGTACAAAGCATTAAAAAGTTATTTTACAAATGAAATGCATTTATTTGTTTTCGCCTTTTTTTTTTCAATGGGAAAGGTGTAAAAATATTAAAGAACAAAGCAAGCAAAAAAAAAATATATATATATATATTGTTTTTAAATTATTAATAGTTTATAAAATAGAAGTAAACAATAAAAACTAAATGTTTTTTTTTTTTTTTTGACAAGGTTTCTTTAAACTGACTTAATTTGCAGACCGAAGTTTATCCCTTTTGATCTGTAAATCAGTAAACAGAAGGTCATATAAGAAGATACAATGTTTATTTTTATCCTGTCTCTTTCAGCTCCAAGCAATACTGTTGATAAACATTAGGGATGCTTTTTTTTTTTTTGACAGCTGTGAGCCTGGAAACCTTGAATCTGAATCTTGAAAATGCTGTATTAAGATTGTGTGGGGGATCGATCTTTTAACAATTAATTGTGCAGCTCTAGTTTGTATTCTTATTTTAAAAAGTAGTTTAGGCCTGTTGACGTTTGTAATTTCCCGTATTGATGATGCTGCCTACAACATCCACAGCATAACATACATAGACAATGTAGATCATTCTTTTCCCCAAAGAGATTCCAGCATAGTGTGCTTACCATCACCATACTGACCTACATATGAGAAGGTCTGTTTGGGGGAAACTATCTACTCATTTTGGACTGTGAAAGCAAACCATTGTGCTTGAATTGGTGGTCCTTGCTGATCCTTTTTTCTCACTTCAAGTCCACTAAGATCTTTCTTAATTGAAAGCTACAGATCTATGTCTGTCATGAATTGACTTGGCTCCTGTTACCTGGATGCCATTTGATCACCTATTCGTTGGGTCACATGATGCTGCTCAGCAATTGAAAGCAAGATTACATTTCTTTTTTTTTTTTAAATAAATAACTGAATATCGTAATGCTGACACACTAGTGACTTATGTGATTTGTGAATTTCTCTTACCCTGATGTCAGGAACTAAAAGGAAAAGAAGACGACAAGCTCTATCGTGGAATACACAATTATCAGAAGTTTGTAAAGCCTAAAGACACATCAATGGGAAATGCTTCCTCTGGTATGGTGAGGTATGCCGGCCAGTCACTGATCACATGCTGATTGTCCTTGTAACATTTCCTTAACCGGTTGTGTGACACTGTACCCAAATAGAGCTTTATTTTGGTGGTATTTAATCACCTCTGCGATTGTTTGTTTATTTTTTGCGCAATAAACAAAAAAAATTCCAATAAGCATATATTGATTGGTTTGCTCAAAAGTTCTAGCGTCTACAAACTATGGGATATTTTATTTTTTATTTTATATTTTTACTAGCAATAGTTGGCAATCAGCGACTTTTATAGCTGGACTGCAATATTGCGGTGGACAAATCAGACACCGAACTGACACTTTTTGGGGACCATCGACACAAATACAGTGATCAGTGCTTAAAAGTGCTCTGTTGCTGAACAAATGAGTAAAAGACGATCCGCAACTCTATACATGCTCTTCTTCAACCTTTTAAAATGAATTAATACTCTATAAAAAAAGGTAGGTACCGCAGTTGTTAACACGTTATGGCCATAATGGCCTTGTTCACAACAATTGAAGAACATGTATGGAGTTGCGGATCATCTTTTACTGATTGTTGTGTTGGCAGCTGAGCGACTGCTTTTCCTGTACCTGACAGCTCAGAACATTCACTCGATTTGGGGTAGTGGCACCTTTTTCTTTTTACTGTACTAATGACACTGGCATGGAAGTAGGGTTAATATAGGGGGCGATCAAAGGGTTAAATGTATGCCTAAATTGTGCTTACTAACTGGGGGGGGGGGGGGGGGTACGTTTTTGACTTTGCAGAAACACAGGATCACTACCTTCCCCTCTGACAGAACAACAATCTGCCTTGTTTATATAGGCAGATTGTCATTCTGCCTCTGTACTGTTAAAATTGACATGGACATTGAGTCTGCGTTATCCATCGATGGGCTTCCACTGTGTATAATCGCAGCAGGAGCGGGTCGCCAACATGTGCCCTAGATCTGGAAGTATCGGATTAGGCATGTGGCCTGGTGCAGAGTGGGCACTATGCTACAGCAAATGTACGTGGGGCGGTTGCTAAGGGGTGAAAGCAGAATTAATCTCTAAAAATTTAAACAAAAAATGCTAGGAGGTAGAGATTTTAGAAAAGGGCCATAGAATGTCTTCTGCCAAGAAACCTTTTACACAGTCCCCCCTAGCAATCCTTCTTTTCTGTGTACACTGTACAGCACACGTGTCCGTGCAGTGTACACTTCTGGCCCATTTTTAGGATCTGTAAGATACCAAGAATGAAGCTGGGGATGGTGTAACTTCTGTAGACATGTGTAGGAGTCACAATCATCCGTGGCCACCCAATGTTTTGTATAGGGTGGGGAAGGGTTAGAGCTGTGTGTCTGTTGGGGAGATTTTTCTTCATTTTCTGCCATGAGAGTGACAGTCTCGTTAAGCATATGTGTGTCCTAATCTTTAAATTGTAATGAACTCTCACAACCTTTTATGCCAGGAAGATGTTGGATCTTGTCTATAAATCTAATGCAGAGGGCATGTCTGTCTACACTGGCTAACCAGCTCCCTGATTTAGGATAGCTAACTCCATATATAGGATAACTTTTATCTATAACAGTGTTATTACCTTCTTTCTTTTAATACAAAAAAGACTGTCCGTATTCATTGTATTGTGGTGTCTTAAATTCAGGAAAGGTCCAATCAGAGCTCCCGAACATCTTCGAGCTACCGTGCGATGGGACTATCAGCCTGATATCTGTAAAGATTACAAGGAGACTGGATTTTGTGGGTTTGGAGGTAAGCCAATCGCATTTAATTTTTATTTCTCAAAGGGATTTTGCTTTGTATTAGCCTCTCTTTAATCAGTTCCGGACCAAGCTATAGCCAAAAGACAGCTACAGCGCGGTCATCCAGTTCTCGGAGGGTGTCTACGAACTCGCTCCCAGCTTCCACCTCACAGGATTATGGTCTCCTGAGCGAGTCCCCTAAACAGTATTCAGGGTCACACTAGGCATATACCATACCTGGTCGATGTCCCTAGAAGTTGACAGCTATTCCAGTGATCTCTACTTACTTCCATGTCCTGTGTTAAGTGACTGGCCTGCTGCATTCTGAGCACAGGGGGCCGGCCATTCCTCACAGGCCATTTTAGCCTCATACTTATGGGCCAAAAATTGGGCAGCTGGTTCAATAGAAGCTGGACGTTAGGACAGTTTCTAACGAAGGAGCATGACCAATAAAGGTCTGCCGATCAGCATTCTCAGCTGACCGATGTGTTATGAGAAGGGGGGTGTCCCCCTGTCAGAACATAATAGCTCAGCGGTTAGATCGCTGTACTTGGCTCCTCACAAGCGCTTCCGTTTTTTTTTATTCTGTAGGAGGAAAAAAAATGATAGTGTGTACCAGGCTTTAGAGGTGGCATGCATTTTTTGATTGAACAAGGTCTTTCTTCTATGGAGCTTGTTATTGGCTGCTGAGGCACCCAGTACTGTCACACGGGTCTTCATCACTGTAATGTCTAGGTCATGGATTATACACGTGGCCTACTCTCCTTCCTCTATAGGCCAACAGATTGGCATGTCACATAGATGCAAGGACTGCATTAGGGCCTGTGCTCATGACATCATCTGAGGCGCTTCCGAGATCATTCAGAACTCATTGACATTTGCATTCAACTTGCAGTTGACCGTGTTCTGACCTGCATCACGTCTGTTTTGCATTCCCATAGACTTGTATGCTAAACTCCACTGGCACAAACCTAATCCCTTCAACACCAGTCCTTAATATGAACATGTTGCATTTTGCTGCATGGGCCAATCGCAGGTTTATTATAAGGCCATGAGGACAGGAGAAGATCCCATAATGCTTTATTAACAACTGACATTAGACGTGGGTGTGACTATGAAATCGTTCTTTCTATCTCTTGCCTCCTTGGGTAAACTGCACTTTATACTTACCAATGTTCTTCATGTTTCTTTCAGACAGCTGTAAGTTCCTCCACGACCGTTCAGATTACAAACATGGCTGGCAGTTGGAGCGAGAGCTGGAAGAGGGCCGATATGGAGCGAATGGTGAGATACATGTTTAGTGTCACAGGTGTGTCTTTGCAGAAGTATATGACATGGATAACACATCTTTGTTTTTGCACTGAACCCAACAGCTGAGACTTGTCAACCTATCTGTTCAGTAAGTTGGCTGGCTCAGCCTTACACAGAAATTAGAGGATGGTTACCATTTATTGTTTTGCGTGTATAATCTTCAGGATCCTTTAGTAATATCTGCTTCTGCCTGCATTTTAAAGGGGATCCCCCAGTGGCAACACCTTATTTTTAAGTTTCTAATGACAGAGCTGACTAGGTCTTGAAACTTAACCTGTTGGCATTTTTTTGTGGCTGCTAATATTTGTCACTGTTCCAAACCAGGGGATTGCGGTGTAGGATAGAAAGCTTTTATTGGTTCAAGGATCAAAACCGGCTTAGCTATGTTGAGGGGAAAAAATGGCTATGGGTCTTTTTATCTTGGATAAAGAAATGTGTTTTAAAGTGATTTGTAAAGTCTTGTGTTTTTTTTATTTATTTTTTCCCCTATAAAAATAAGTTATAGGTACCTGCTCTGTTGCAGTGTAATTGCACAGAGCAGCCCTGATCCCTCTTCTGTGACTCTGCCCCCTTCTTCCTATTCAGTGCCCCCACAGCAAGCAGCCTGCTATAGGGGCACCCCATCCGAGTCACAGTTCCCTGTGTCCATTCAGACACCGAGCCCGGCTCCACCCCCCCTCTCTCTCTCTCCTGATTCGCTAGCTGACTTTGACAGCAGAGGGAGCCAATGTAGCCACTGCTATCTCAGCCAATCAGGAAGGAGAATCTGGGGAGGCTGAGACACTCCTGGACAGAAAGGGGACTCGGATAAGTATTAGGGGGCGGGATGGGGAGGCTGCTGTAGACAGAAGGATTTTTTATCTTGATGCATAGATTGCATTAAGATAAACTTTCTACCTTTTACAACACCTTTAACTATTCTGTCTTTACTAGTTTCCCTGTTTAGATTGTAGGGAGCAAAGCACTTCCTACAGAATGTGATGTCACTAAATCAGCAATGATGAAGTTATTAACATCCTATCGTTCTCTTATCTTGTACTGCTTAGATGAAGAGAATTATGAAGTGAGCAGCGATGAGGAGGACCTTCCCTTTAAATGTTTTATATGCAGACACTCCTTCAAGAACCCGATTGTAACCAAGTAAGTAAACCTCGATGGAGTGACCACCAGAAATGCAGCCACCTTTCAAAGCGGGATACTCTCATATCTCAGAACATGTTACTTCTCTTCCTGAGTTCACTTTCTTATTGTGGCATACCTGTTTTCCTAGAAAGTGTGAAGGGGGGAACCGGGTAGTGAAGCCGCAAAGCTTCGCGTCCTGATTCCCTCACAGAGGACGACGGCAGCCAAGAGACAAGCGATTGCTCGTCTTCTGCTGCTGATATCGCGGGCGTCCTGGACAGGTTAGTGTCCATTTATTAAAAGTCAGCAGCTGCAGTATTTGTTATATTTTTGTTTTTAGGTGCTTTAAGTGTATTAATTTGTGTCTTTTATATCTGCCTGGAGTTCAGCTTTAAACACTTGGTTTACTCATTGCACATGTATTATTATCTTTCTACTGCTGGAAGGCAGACAAATCTTGGATTCCAATAATAAGCAATGATTTCTCCTCTTAGGTGTAAACATTATTTCTGTGAAACCTGTGCCCTGCAACATTATCGGAAATCCCAACGTTGCTACGTGTGCAACACACAAACAAATGGTGTTTTTAACCCTGCTAAAGGTACGTATTGTCCTGTGTCCAGGCTACAACCAGCTGGGAGATGGATGGTGGCTTTAGACCAAAAATGTTGGAAGTAAATCATATTAGTTTTATTAAAATAATTGAATAAAATAATTTAAATGTTATTTTTATTTTTTTAAAAGCTGGTGAACGCATAGGTAGGTCACGCCCACGTATGTAAATAGTGTTTGCACCACATGTGAGGTATCGACGCAAACGTGTAAGCAAGAGCAATAGTTCTAGCACAAGACCTTCTCGAAGTCTAAACTGGTAACATGTAGAAATGTTTAAAGCGTCGCCTATGGAGATTTTTAAGTACCGTAGTTTGGCGTCATTTCACGAGCGCACGCAATTTAAAGCATGACCTGTTGGATATCTATTTACTCTGCAATACATGTTTCATGTTTTACAAAATAATCGGGAATAGTGTTTTTGTAAATTCATCACATTTTTTTTCTCCAGAATTGATTGTAAAGATGGAGAAGCACAAGGCTGAACATGGTGAAAGTGATTCGCCTGAAGAAGAGGGATAACAATGCTGCCATTTCCTGACTCTATTTTTCCTCCTTCTTCTTTTTTTTTTTTTTTTATGAATAAAAACTTTTTAGATAAATTCTCTGAATTTTATAATGGAGGTTGAAATTTTGAAATACACTAGAGGTATAGGGTGTAAAAGCAAGAAGCTTTTTTAGCGGTATGTTTTATTTTTTGTTTACTTAGACCCCTTTCACACTGAAGCGTTTTTACAGTGTTTTAGCGTTAAAAATAGCGCTATTAAATGCTCATAAAACGCTCTCCATGCATCTCAATGGACCCTTTCACACTGAGTCCTGCAAGCAGCATCTTTGGAGCAGCTTTTGGGCACTGAAAAAAAACGCTCTTAAAACGCCCCTTTCCATTGAAATGAAGTGAAAGCGCTGTAAAAACTCCTTACCCTTTCACACCGAGGCACAGCAAAAACGCCCTAAAACTTTGGGGTCTTAGCGGTGCTTTACCAGTGTTTTTCGGGCGCTGGCAGTGTGAAAGGGATCTGAAAGCATTTGGGCTTTCACATTGGGATTGCAGATGAGACTTCTTTCAGGCGCTTTACTTTAAGTGCCTGAAAAAACGATTGAAAAATGCCCCAGTGTGAACCCTGGCAGATAGGGCTGTGCTTTTGTGGCAGAGCCATGTAAATCCCAGCACTGGATCGTACTCTATATGTTCAGCATCTCACAACAGTGAGTACACCCCTCACATTTTTGTAAATATTTTATTCCATCTTTTGTTCACTTTTTTTTATTTTATTTAATTTTTTGTTGCCAGTGGTTTAGATGTTAATGTATGAGAGAGTGAGAGCGATAACACCAAATTTAACACACCTGCTCCCCATTCACACCTGAGACCTTGTAACATTAACGAGTCACATGACACCGGGGAGGGAAAATGGCTAATTGGGCCCAATTTGGACATTTTCACTTAGGGGTGTACTCACTTTTGATGCCAGCAGTTTAGAAATTAATGGCTGTGTGTTGAGTTATATTGAGGGGACAGCAAATGCACACTGTTATACAAGCTGTACACTCACTACTTTACATTGTAGCAAAGTGTCATTTCTTCAGTGTTGTCACATGAAAAGATAGAAGAAAAAATGTGAAGGGTGTACTTTTCAGAGATTGTGTGTGATTTATGTATATATATATATATATCATTATGTACTGCATTTATCGGCGTATAACACGCATCCTAACTTTAAGAGAGAAGTTTCAGGAAAAAAACTTCCCACAGCCCCCTGCGTATAACACACAAGCAGTTAACCCTCCATTTTCAAGGTAAAAAAAGTGAGTGTTATACTCCAATAAATACAGTATTTAGCAGTTTGCCTTAAATTCAGCTTTAAAAACAGCTACATGCAATTATTCTCATATTAATTATCGTTTACCATTAGCGATCATTACAGATGATTAGGAAGAATTGGATGAAAGTATTTAAAATGTATTTTTTATTTTGGCAATAGAACGTGTAACAGAGAATCTCCATATCATTGTATAATACACCAGAGGACTTGTGTCTGTGCACTTGTTCGCAACAGGTTTGTCCATAGTTTAGACTTGAGGATGGACATGCAAAGAGGTTTATAAACAAAAACCGTCTGCAGCTTTGTTTTAGGGGGGTTCTGTATCCATGAAGGAGGTTTGAGGGTGGTTACTTTTTGGCTGTGAAGCCTTTAGGAAAATGATTGTCATGGTAGTAATAGTATAATCCTGACAAATCATACGGAGCCCCATGTCCAAGGACTCATCCCCAACTTGTGCTGCAGCAATGTTACTTCATATTTGTTCCCCTGATGGATGTTGTTGCGGGAGGGGCGATGATCAGGTGTCACCTAATGAGACATCTTTGGGATGGTAATGGTGATTAAGGCCCATTGATGAACGGTCTGTGCTCAGGAATCTGCAAATGGCTATTCATCAAATCTGATTTAAAATGTGACCCGTTCAAACGTTTTTCAGGTGCTTTAGTGTTAAAAAAAAAAAGTATGTAAAACACTTGAAAGAAGCCTCTTCTGCAATCCCAATGTGAAAGCCTGAGTGCTTTCAGAGCCTGTTCACACTGCCAGCGCCCAAAAAACTCTGGTAAATCCCCGCCAACGTTTTAGGGCGTTTTTGCAGTGCCTCAGTGTGAAAGGGCAAGACGTTGTTACAGTGCTTTCAATTCATTTCAATGGAGAGGGGCATTTTTTTTCCAGCGCCCAAAAGCTGCTTCAAAGATGCTGCTTGCAGGACTTGGTGTGAAAGTGTCCATTGAGATGCATGGAGAGCGTTTTATAAGCGCTATTTTAAAATGCTATAAAAAAATGCTTTAGTGTGAAAGGGGTCTTAGTGAAATTATAGGCTGGTTAATTACCTATTCTAAGTGGATGGTAAAACTTTACCATTCTTTGAACCCGCTGTACCTAATCATCTCCTTCCCAAGGGAAGGATCAGCTTCATTGTACAGAGCTGCATGGGGTAGGGAGAGGAAGCACTCTTAGTGGAAAAGCTAAGGTGGCTTGATCCTCTCAATTATCACATTGCACCCTTGAATCGCATCAGTCATACACTATATTACCAAAAGTATTGGTGCCTTTACACACACATTAACTTTAATGGGATACCAGTCTTGGTCCAGAGTTCAATATTGAGTTGGCCCACCCTTTGCAGCTATAACAGCTTCAGCTCCTCTGGGAAGGCTCCACAAGGTTTAGGAGTGTCTATGGGAATGTTTGATCATTCTTCCAAAAGTGCATTTGTGAGGTCAGGCACTGATGTTGGATGAGAAGTCCTGGCTCACAGTCTCCACTCTAATTCATCCCAAAGGTGTTCTATCAGGTTGAGGTCCCGTCTTGCCTCTTAAAGTCCGCCCTATTGCTGCCCCTTTAGTAGTAATTATTTTCTTGCTCTCAGGTTGAGGTCAGCCATGTTCTTCCACCCCAAACTCGCTCACCCATGTCTTTATGGTCCTTGCTTTGTGCACTGGTCCAAATCATTTGGTGGAGGGGGGTTGTTTTTCAGGGGTTGGACTTGGCCTGAAAGCGTCAGAATACCAAAACATTTTTGGACAATTTAATGCTCCCAACTTCCTGTTCCAACATGACTGCCCACCAGTGCACAAAGTAATATCCATTGAGTCCTGACCTCAACCTGATAGAACACCATTGGGATGAATTACAGTGGATACTGTGGGCCAGGTCTTGTCCAATATCAGTACCTGACCACACAAATGCCCTTCTCGAAAAACGGTCAAACATTCCCATAGACACACTCCAAAACCTTGTGGACAGCCTTCCCAGAACAGTTATAGCTGCAAAGGGTGGGCCAACTTAATATTGAACCCTAGGGGCGAAGACTGGGATGCCAATCAATTTCACGTGCATGTAAAGGCAGGAGTCTCAAAACTTTTGACAATATAGTGCAAGTCTTGAACACCCATAATGAAATAACCTCAGAAGGATGTTTAGATCTACTAGCACACGTGTAAATAATTCTACAGTTCACAGGCAGCTCCGGCCATAACAAATATGTTGATAGCATTGGTTAAATCTCTTAACTGGATTTTATTTGTATAAAAGAGAATGCAATGGTAAGATTTCCTTGCAGTAGGTCATGTGTCAATTTCAGCTGGACTCCTACCACCCCCTTCTCCGTTCTCGGTATGCAGAATCCAGCACTTGGATTTCTAATGCCTGAATGGAAATTGTGACAGAAGTAGCCCCCCCAAGTGGAATATGAAACGGAACATCCCAGCTAAATCAATAGCCACACAAAACAAATCTACATTCACTCTTTAAAAGGGGCCAGGAGCACTCCCAGTTAAATAAGATTTCATTTGCACAAAATTCTAATTCCTGCAGCAGAGATTGACAGCCGTGTGCAGATAGCTGCGGCTGTCAAGTCTGTACATTACAAAGGACAGGCTGTTGGTGGCCGCAGCTTTTCATGATGGCGATCACCCAGCAATGGGGCGAATAGCGCCCAACACGAGACGTCAGCAAACAGACTGAGGCTCACACCGTCTAATACATGGGTCTCAAACTGGCAGCCCTCCAGCTGTTGCAAAACTACAAGTCCCATCATGCCTTTGCCTGTGGGAGTCATGCTTGTGACTTGTAGTCCCTGGAGGGCCACCAGTTTGAGACCCCTGATCTTATAAACCTGAACAAAGAACTAGTTTCTGCTTATTAGAGAGCTAGAAGATCAAACATGGTTTTCCATTTCAGCAACACCTAAAAAAACAAATATAAGAACAGTATTTAACATTTTGGAACACAAAACATATGCTGGGCGGTAATTTCCACCATAGATGAGGGGGTGCAATATACTTGTCCAAAATTCAACACATCTCTTCCTGTAAGGCAGGGCAATGAAACCACCAACTTTATAATTAAAGCAAATAGGGCAAAAGGAAAGGGGTCACTGTAAATATCATTGTGTGTTATGGCTACGATGTTGTCAATGGTCCAGAGAATTGGGCTGAGGTTTAGGAAAAGCTTTGTTTTTCTTTTCCAGTCCCAAAACTCGAAAAAAGTGAATGATTTTTTCTAAGCTCCCTCCCCAGAGCCACCTGCACTGCAGAGAAAGGCCAATTCACTTGTACTTGTCCAGCAAATATTATCAAGTCTCATCTATAGGCCAAAAACACTTTACCAGACTGGCCAGTATAATACAAGATACCAATGTTCATTTTATTGCCATTCCCAATTGTGTTACAGCTTGGTGGGCCCTCCTGACCGAATACTCATTGTAAACAGCCAAGGGAAACCTGCCTATAAATGGTAGCACCACCCCAACCACGAATGAGCACTTTCATAGTAGGCTAGCCTGCCCACTAAATGGGCAAGTTGGGATAGGTTGTTATTGAGCATCTGAGACAGCTTAGCCCAGTGTTTCTCAACTCCAGTCCTCAAGGCGCCCCAACAGGTCACGTTTTTAGTCTGTCCAATTTTTTTACACGGTCATTTGATCAGTTTCACTGCCTTAGTAATTACAACAGCTGTTTCATCTGAGGGAAATCCTGAAAACATGACCTGTTGGGGCACCTTGAGAAGCCCTGGCTTAGCCCATTGATAGGTGTTCCATGACCGCATTGAGTTAGGGCCATAAGATTATATGGGAGATGTGCCACAGGTCTACCAATGCCTGTGTTGTCTTTAGGATGGCGGTCTTGGGTAATCAGTCCCCCTCCTATAAGGGAAGCAGGACCCCCTTCCTCTGCTTACAGTAATTATAAAGCTTTATTGAACGAACCTCTCTTTTCCAATTCGTAAAAATAGCTGCGGATTTATTTTTTCTACAACACTGACTAGGCAGGTGCCGGTGACACCCATAAACAAGCAGGGTTGGGTGAACGGTGCTGAACCCTGATAACCAAATGAACTGACGTTCTGTGACAGTACAGTGCTAAGCAGGTTAACTATGTCTAGATACAACGATCGATTCCAGCATAGCATGCCTTCTTCCAGAGGACCAAATAACACAAACAGTGAGATGAGGCTGTGGATGGTGCCAGAGGGAGTGTCCCTGTGTGGACTCCTAATATTTGTGATGGTAGGTTTCCTCATGCATCTCCAATAAGCCAGACCCCCCTGGGGGTCTGCGCAGTGTAAACATTAACGGGATTCCAATCCCTCCCCTCTTCCCCCAATTCCTCCCTTTTCTCCTTAAAAGTCCCAGTCATCCACTTCCAACTGCTCCATGTTAGATACTAGTCCCTCTAGTCCAGGAGGCTCTGAACTTCTAGCTCCCTCGAAGTTGGTGATGGGGGACACTGGACGGAGTAGCTCAGGGAGGGCTTCAGATGCTCTGCGCCGAATCTGCAAGTAAAAATCTTTGTTAAAATTAACACTTCTAACTTTGCTTTTATTTTAAAGATCAGCTAGAAATTTGTGCAGGTATTTTTAAAATGATTGTAACCTTACAAAACCATTCACTGCCAGACCCTCTCTTTTTTGCAGTCATAACACACTGTGTAAGTATTTGCTGAAATCAAAGCCTCTAAATACCCCTTTTTCAGATGTCCTCGGGTCAGTCACATGACTCCTGGCCACTCTATTCCTCCAATCTACAGGCAACAGTAGGAGGGGCCGATAGCTCCTTCAAATGTCAGCCTAGGAAGTCATGTGACCGCCACTGTAGCCCTTAGATTAAAGGAGAGGGGGCAGAGGGCACGTGACCGGCCTAAACTTATCTGCAAAAAGGTATTTAGAAGCTTTGTTTTCAACAAACACTTACACAGTGTGCTATGACTGCATAAAAGAGAGGGGCTGGTGGTGATATTTTTTTTAAGTTTACTTTAATACTAATAGCGACAGGAGAGTCAGGGGTGGGAGGAGAGAGCGGGAGAGAGACACACGATAACCGTCAGCTGTAACCAGGGATCAGCAGCCATGATTATCAAAGTCAGCACAGAGGGTGACACACAAGAACAAACAGCATCAGCCAGATTATTATGTTTTTCTTCTTCTACAGCAGGGATCTTCAAACTACGGCCCTTCAGCTGTTGCAGAACTACAAGTCCCATGAGGCATTGTAACACACTCACATTCACAGACATGACTAGGCATGATGGTAATTGTAGTTCCTAAACACCTGGAGGGCCGTAGTTTGAAGACCCCTGTTCTACAGCTTAGAGAGGGGCAGATTAGACAGCACAAGCACTGTGCTGTTTAACCTGCTATAAGGGAATGGGATGATTTTTTTTTAGGGTTAAACCCACTTTACATGTCAATGAAAAAAAAATGATGTCATACTTATCTCGTCTGTGCAATAGCTCTGTACAAAGCAGACCCGAACCTCCTCTTCTGGGGTCCCGTCAGCGCTGTCCACTCCTCCACCTGCCTCCATAGTAAATAACTTGCTATTGAGACAGATGTGTGGTCTAAAGAAACACATGGCTCATCGCCCCCGAGCTTTCACAGTGCTCAATCTGTCTGCTGATAGAACAAAACATTGGGGGCACTCTGCACATGCTCAGTTTGGTGTGTATTGCTAGAGTTTTTTTTGGAGGGTGCATGTGATCAGCACAGGGCCAATTAGCACTGTCCAGACAGAGGTTCAGGGATTCTGCATCCTCACAGGACAGTCAGGGGAGAATGAAAACTCCTTCAACAAGCTTCTTCCAGACACTGACAGCAGACTGCTATATACTGCTGATCAGAAAAGGCATTTAGCAGTTTATATTTACTAAAATGATTGCATTTTTCTGTTCTGTGTACTGTGGAAGATCAGATATAGTGCATGCAGGCTCCTGGGTGTAGTAGCCAATAACTGCATTATGAAATTACAATTGTAACAGTTTTAAGGAATTTGTTTATATTTTATGTGGGCGGACATTTTACAATGTAGGGCCTGAAGAAGCAAGGTTGCATTGAAACACGTTCCAGCTCCAGCATTTCCCTACTACATGAAGGTGAATTCATACGCTGGGCCCAGTGTTCCATTCATGGCTTTGGCTTTTCAGTTCCTTGATTCCAATTCACCTACACTCCCTTGCCAAGGCAAAACATCCTGGTTATGTGTCTGGATTTTTGTCCCAGAGGCTACCCGACTGTCTATGTGGAGCTTTTTTTCTTTTTTTACCATCTAATAAACATTACATGCTACACTATGGTTCTGTCCCCCTCCCAAATTTTTGTCTCCTACAGCCAAACGACACACCCACGCTGGAACGAAGCAGCACTTCCAGCGTAAGATTAGTAGCGTGTTGTATAGCACTCTGCAGCATCCACCTTACATAAGCGTCACCTGTCATTTGGTCTTATACCATATAGATTTATATTGCTTCGCACTGTAAACTCACAGCTAGCACATCAGGTTTATGGGGGCGCATCCGTTTCCCACCTCTGTTCATTTGACGATGTAGGGTCTTACTTTCTGCTACTCCCTCTACAGATCTCAATTAGACATCATGGGAAGAAACAAATTATACTAAAGTTTCTTATTGATTTCGTTTTGTTTCAGCTGTCTCCCTTTTGTGCCCACGTGTCCTATTTATTTGTAGGAACACCAGAATAGTCCACTTCTGATGGCTTTATGACCGCTATGACGCCACACTGTTTTTCAGAACCAGAAGCAGCACTGTGTCTGGAGCCACATGATAAATACAGGAGATACATATTTTTATTTGCAGGTTAAATTTAATAAAATGTGTAAATAAAACATAACCGTGTCATTTTAAAGAGTTGGTTACATCAACTGTAGGTATAGGATTGGGTATAGGGATGAAACAACTAATTGATTATGTCAAAATATTTCGATTAATCGGTTAGTTGGCCTGCATATAGAATGCATTATTTGTTTACATATAAGGAAACACAGTGTAGCACACATACAGCTCAGTACACCATCCATACATGTTGCGAGGAGCAATGCCTCATGGGACAGAAAGTGAGTGGTTCTAAAGGCAGAATTTATTTTTTTATTTTTTTAAACCTTGCTATAGCGGGCACTCTATACTATACTTTGCAGCTTGCTATTGAGGCACTCTGAAGGCAGGAGGAGCCAGAAGCATCGGTGAGGGACCCCTGAAGTGGAGGATCTGGGCTGCTCTGTGCAAAACCATTACACAGAGCAGGTAAGTATAACACGTTTGTTATGAAAATAAATCACTTTAAAGACTCTGTGCAGGGAAGAGCAGCATCTGAACCCAGAGAAAGTGGAGGTAATAGAAGGCATTGCAATTACTGTAGTTGGTTATTTATATTTACCACTGCATATGGATATTTAAGAATAAATTGCTATTTTTAATTTACATATTACCTAAAAATTGTACACCACCCTTTTTTTGGTTTTAGGATTATCCGATTAGTCGGTTAATCGAAACAATCAGCCAACTAATCGATTATGAAAATAATCGTTCGTTGCAGCCCTAATTGGGTATATGGGATTGTTTGATATTTTTTATTTTTATGGTTGAACTAAATGGACTTGTGTCTTTTTTCAACCTAACTGTGTAACATAGGAGAGATGCGATCTAAAGGGTGATGAGCATAATTAGCCATTCCATGACAGCTCCTGATGACGCAGAAACACACATGGGTGCTTTCTTTCTCAATATCTCCCTGAAAACAATCTTTGGAACCCTCATATCTCTAGCTAGTGTAAGCAAACTTGAAGGCTCATTCACACATACAGTATGCAAGCTGTGCATTACAATTCATACCATGTATGCAGGGTTTAAAAAAAATTACAAGGAAGGAAAGAAGGGCGGGTGAGGGGTGTTGTGTGCTTTTTTAGTACATTAAGCTGTGTTGCCAGCTTATTCAAAATGAATAGGGTGCCTTATGCAGAAAAGCGTAGGAGAAATTGTGACATAACATGGAGGGGTCAGAAGCAGCTGTAAAGTTATTTCCTGCAGACAACCCCCTCAGATAGGTTGCAGATGGGCTACTCATCTACAAATATGACATTCAACCCATTACAGCAGCACTCTACTTGGAGCTTGGCTGGACATGGGAACACTTACCTGTTTGAAGAAGGAATGATTGAGCAGAGTGCCAGCATTTGGCCTGCAAAACAGACAAAGGTATGAATTAGAGTGCAGATCAGGGTGTTAGAGGGAAAATGCTGTCTCATTTCAAGCTGCTCCATAGCTAAACTTAAGGTTTAAGGTAAGTCTGTGCTGCTGGGGAGTGCAGCATTAAACTGTTGCAGCCCTATTGGAAAAGCTGTGCATTGTTATAGCACTGATCGCTTTATAAATGCCAATGGTCCCAAAAATGTGTCAAAAGTGTCCAATGTGTCCGCCATAATGTTGCGGTCCCGAAAAAAAAAAAAAGAATAATCGATGCCATTACTAGTAAAAAAATAAAAACAAAAAAATGCTATAAATCTATCCCTTATTTTGTAGACGCTATAACTTTTGCGCAATCCAATCAATATATGCTTATTTCTTATAGCAAAAAGTACAAAAATCGCAGAGATGATCAAATACCACCAAAAGAAAGCTCTATATGGGAGGGAAAAAAAGGATGTCAATTTTGTTTGGGTGCAACATCACATGACCGCGCAATTGTCAGTTAAAGCGACGCAGTGTAGAATCACAAAAAATGGCCCAGTCATTGGGCAGCCAAATCTTTCGGGGCTGAAGTGGTTAATACACAATGTTTAAAATCACTGAAAATGACAAAGTTGTTCTCCTTTTTCCACTTTTCTTAACCTTGGATACCAACTATATCGAACGGTATGAAGGCTCACCGTAACTCGGGGTTCCTCTGAAGACACTGCTCCACCAAGTTGTGAAAGTGTGGGGAGAAGGTGCGGTTGTAGGGGTGCATGCTAGGCTCCCCATTGGATGGGCGACAGGAGGTGCCTTCTCCAATGCCAGAGTCCGCTCCTGAGCGAGATGTCTTCATGGTGAGCTCAGAGGCAGGAATGGTTGCGGTATCCAGCAGACAGGGCACTGTGCCGTTCAGCTTCTCGAGGAGCATCTAGTGAGGAGAGAAGCCACCCCATTAGTTTAGTAGTCGCGGCATTCATTCAAAGAAATCAGTGAATGAACTACAAGTCTCCCCTGCCACTGCATCATAGTTCATAGATTTTTCCTGCTCTCCAGCAACTGTCTGCCCATATGAAGAGGTACGAGCAGACAGCTGTACTGAATGTCTGCAGGAACCTGGCATTGCACCTGTGAACCACTAATCATGGGTGCAATGCATTGCAGGCTGTAGTGTAAAAAAAAAAAAAAAAAATAGGAACTCCTGAGACCAGAGCATCTGCCAAACTTCCACTTTCATGCCCCAACACCTTTTCTCTTAGCAAGCAAGGATATTTAGAGGTTGGATCTTCAATACCCACACTCAAATGTAATTAACATCAAGTTGTGTGTGTATATAGGCTTATTCTGAGTGAACAGCAGCATTACCAGCCATGAATAGATAGATCCTCTGTAAAATGAAGATGTAGGGAAGATTCTGTGCCTAATCTAAATGCCCCATGAGTAGTTGCTGCCATGTTTTTTGGAGTCCGCAAAAGTAAAATGCTGTCAACACAGATTCTTCTTTAGATACTTTCAAAAACAAAAGAAAACCGTGGTACTATTGTCCTTACCTGTGTAGCTGGCATGTCTTTGAATGGCACATGTCCATTAGCAAGTTCACACGCTGTAATCCCCACACTGTAGATGTCGGATTTTGCATCATACCCCTGAAGGTTCTGTGGGAAAAATAAATAAAAAATATGTAAAAAAAATAAATAAACGATCCCAGAGGTCAAGAAGCACTTAACCCCTAAAAAGGTACCATATAGACTAGGGGTGCAACGGATCAAAAAACTCATGGATCGGAATGATCCTCGGATCAGGAGTCACGGATCGGATCAGCAAAAAAATAAAAAATAAATGATTTATGAAAAAAAGTCGGATTCAAGTCTGGGCCAATGGCTCTATATGGTAATGTCCACCATTGCCCCCCACTCGTCATCACCATCACTGTTCCAGTCCAACATTGCCCCCACACTAGTAATCACTGTAATAATAGCCAGTTTAACATTGCCCCCACTAGTAATCACTGTAATATAATAGCCAGTCCAACATTCAACTCACTGTACTTGCACTGTAAAGTCCACCATTGTCCCCCACTCGTCATCACCATCACTGTTCCAGACCAGTCCAACATTGCCCCCACACTAAAGAACACTTCATATCGGCGCTCACTGTTCCCCCTCAAGCTCCACACGTTCACTCTGATTCCCAGAGCGCCGCCAAGACAGCCAGCCAATCCGGGCAGCCTTCCAATCAGAGAGGGCGCTCATCACGCGGGCCAATCCGGTGCAGAGACGGGACATCCCATCCAACCAATCACAGCCGATCTGTGATTGGCTGGGGTGGAGCAAGATGGCCGCCGCTCCGGAGCTAGGCCGAAGCCGGGGACTTTCCTACGGCCGAGGCTCCGATCACGGATCGGTGACGATCCGTTGCACCCCTAATATAGACTGTATAATAAAAGATAACACATGGAAAGATAACACAAAAAACACATGGAAAGTAATGTAATGGCATAGTTCACACCAGTGCTCGCAGATCCAGAAGAAAAAAAAAAAAAAGTAGAACATGCTGAATTTTTCCTGCACTGGAACGCTGTAAAACGCACTGAACACGTGTCCTTATTTAAAGGTTTACCACTTCCCGCACGCACTGAAGCCGAAAGACAGCTACAGCGCAGGCTTTAATTGCCAAGAGGGCATCAATAGACATCCTCCTGTGCATAAGAGGCCTCCGGGGCGCTCTGTGATAACCGAGTCAATGAGACTCGGCGGATCACAGATTGGAATAAGGGGCCACTCCTGGCCCCTTACCACTTTATCAGCTGTCAGCCAGCAGATCGGTAATTGGCTTTTTTTCTGCTCACGCTGACTGTGTGGACAGAAAAAAAAAAAAAGCTCATCACCTGTCAAAGGGACATCGGTCCTGAACAGCGAGAGCCATCGCCGCCTCATCTGTACCCACCAGTGCATATCAGTGCCCATCAGTTCAGCCTCATCAATGAAGGAGAAAAATTACCTTTTGCAAAATTTGATAACAAATCTATAAAACTGTTTTGTTTTTTCAAAATTTGTTTTAACAGGCTGCACCTGAGCTCAAGTTTGAGTGTCGTGGCAAAGGCTGTGAATACTTATGTACATGCGATTTTGTTTCATTTTTAATAAATTTGCAAAGATTTCAAAACTAAACTTCTTTCATGTTGTCATTATGGGGTATTGTTTTTGAGGAAAATAATGAATTGAATCCATTATGGCATAAGGCTGTGGATAAAATGGAAACACTTGTGGAAAAAGTGAAGCACTGTGAATACTTTTCGGATGCACTGTACTTCCACTGACACAAACAGTGGGGTACTATTCTACCCTCCCCCGACACTGCCGACAGGGCTCCATGCTTCCCGCCGACACGGCTCCATGCCTCCCACCGATGCCAACGATGGGGCCCTATTCCTCCCGCCAACACTGATAATAGGGCATTGTTCCTTACACCAAGACCAATGATAAGGCATGATTTCTATCACGAATACTCATTATTGGGCACAATGTATCCTCCTACTGATCACAGGTGCCATGTAATTTTTTTTGTACTCCCACTGGTCACAGTCCGGCCCCCCTAAAGTCTGAATAACAGTAAACTGCCCCTTTGTTTAAAAATTATGAAAAGGCAGAGGCATTAAAGAGTATTTTACACAGCATTAGATGTACATTCTAAAGTTGGTCTTGTACACTCCTCTCACCTGCTGTAAGAGCTCTGGACTCAGCCAGGGAAGGACCCGGGAGCTGTGCTTGGGGAAGTCATGGACCACTTTCACTCGCTGTCCGTGGTTTATCATGCTAAGAATACTGCGCAGGCCAGAGAGGTACACCTTCCCGTCCACAGAGATGAGGATGTGACTGGCCTTCACACTCCTGCAGAGAGATAATCATTCACTGGCCATAATTTAGGAGAAAATACTAATTGGGTTATACTTCATCCAGAAGAACTGACTTCTGGGAACAAGACAGTGGAGCACCATTCTCAATCAAAAGGCTGTTTATAGAGTAAATTACATTAGCGGGGACACTGGCAAACAGAACTGAATTCTACATGGGATCCCCATCACAATAGGTACTGCTCCACGGTTGGGCTGGAGACATTCATAGATGGAGCATTGGGCATAAGCAGCCTTTCAAGGCAGAAACATGACAGCAGACTCTGAAGGTGCAAGCTTATATTTATCCCTATAAAGTCCGGATATAGGCTTTCTACTCTCTATGACAGGGATCCTCAAACTACAGCCCTCCAGCTGTTACAGAACTACACATCCCATGAGGCATTGTAAAACTCTGACATTCACAGACATGATTAGGAATGATGGGAATTGTAGTTCCTGAACAACTGGAGGGCCATAGTTTGAGGACCCATGCTCTATGAGATAAATCAGCCTAAAATAAACAAACAGTCTTATTAATGTATGTAAAACTTTTCCCATTTTGGGCATCAGAGGTGAGCTTTAGAGCAGGGAGGATAAGAAGCTAGGGTGACAACGTGTCCTAGATTGCCTGGGACAGTCCCGCATTCTGCAGGTCTGTCCCGGGCACCGCCACTCTGGGATAATACAGTGTCCCGGAATTAAACTGACACGTAGTTCTTAACTTTGGGGAGGTCACACCCCCCAAAGTAAAGAACTACAGGTCCCAGCATGACCCCCCCCCCCAAAGCTAAAGATGTGAAACCCCCCACCCCCAAATAGTGAAGAACTCTAGGTCTTAGCATAAACCTGTGAAATCTATGGGACCCTTAGATCTCAGGGGTTCATGCTGGGTGTTGTAGTCCTTCAAATTTGGGGGGTCACATGTTTAGATATTATGTGACCCCAAAAGTGAAGGACTACAGGTCCCATCATGAACCCCTCAGAGCTGAAGATGTGACCGCCCCAGTGAAGAACTACAGGTCCCAGCATGAACAAGTGAAATCTATGGGGTCACAAAAAAAAAAAAAGGTATAACAAATTATCTTTATTTTTTTTATTTTTTAGGAGAGGGGGGGGTCCCTGAATGGCAGTTTGGAAATGTGGTCACCCTATAAGAAGCGCATATTTATCTTCCATTAACTCCCCCAAAGCCCTAGTCTCCTGCTGAAGCCCCCGCAACATTGATTTGGGGTGTACACAAAACCAAGGCCCCCTCCCTCCCAATGGCAGCACTCCGGCCTTTATAAGCCACAAGTCAATTCATGGTCTAATACTACTGGAGGTTTCACTACTTCTAATATAATCAGGCGGCCATTTACCTTGCTGCCCCATGACCTATAATTTCCCTTTTAATGATAAAAGTTGCCAACCCCTGCCCTGTGTTACCTGTGAACGTAACCCATGTGATGGATGTAATCCAAGGCTTTCAACACTCCGAGCAGGATGTAAGCGATGGCCAGCTCACTCATTCCATCTGTGAAGTGTGTGCAGATCAGGTCTTTGGCTGACCCTGTCAGGAGAGACATGGTGAGTGTTAGGGGGGGGGGACATTTACTAAAACTGGAGCATACAGAATTTGGTGCTGCTGTGCATGGTAACCAATCGGCTTATAACTTCAGCTTGTTCACTTAAACTTTGGCAATAAAACCTAGAAGCCGATTGGTTACTACACAGCTGCACCAGATTCTATATGCACCAGTTTTAGTAAATGTCCCCCTTAATGTCAGGAGAGAGAACAAGAAACTACAGTCTATCAAACTTGCTGCACTTTGTAAGCCATTCCAAAAAAGACAGACATGGTGCAGTCTCCTAATCAAACCTATGCTAGAATTAGGTGCTCTGTTCCATTGTTGGGAAAGCCGAACCGGTCATATTTTATAGGCGAACTTTAAAAAGGGGTTGTAAAGGTTTGTTTTTTATTTAAAAAAAATATCTAAATAGGTTCCTTTAAGCTAGTGCATTGTTGGCTCATTTCCCTTTTCCTTCTAAATGTTTTTTTTTTTTTAATCTGAATTTCTCACTTCCTGTTCCTTCTCAGTAAGCCGTTTTGTCTGACTAACCCCCCAGCCAGATGATGGGGGGGGGGGGAGAAGCTTACCGAGGAGATACAGGAAGTGAAAAATTCAGACAAAGAAAAAAAAACATTTAGAAGGGAAATTGAAGGAAAAGGTAAGTGAACCAACAATGCGCTAGCTTAAAAGGAACCTATTTTCGAAAATAAAAAACAAACCTTTACAACCCCTTTAACACTAACAGAACTAGGTGACGGTATCTAAAAAGGCAAAACTATTGGTTTTGGATAGCTCGGAGAATGGTTAGAACCTCCATTTGTTTTGTTGTTTTATGTCAGCGTCCTGCTGGGGAAATTGTCTTTCATGTCCCATGGACACAACTGGAAATTAGAGAAAATGTTTTTAACATGAAAGAAAATTCCCTCAAACAATTGTCAGTAGCTACCCATCAACAGTGCTCTAAGTGTCACCTTACCAAATTCCATTTCTGTTCTTTCCAGTATCTACTTACCATAAGCCATGAAAGGGGTGACCACCCAAAGCTCATTGTTGGCTATGAATGTGGCTCTGCAAGGGAGGATGTTGGGATGGTTGAACAGCTTTGACACATGAAGTTCCGTCTGCAGAAAAGATAATGTGGTTAGCATCTACAGACACCTAAAAATCCTGATAACCATGCAAGTACTATTGGTGCTTCCGACAGATTCAGCAGATAGTCAGCATCTCCTGATCAATATGGAGTATAAAACCAACCCGTAGTCCCGGCTATCTCTCGTCACACAGCCAAATGATAGATCACATCATCTGTGCTAAACAGGATTAGTGGACCGATGTTCCAGCACAACCAAAGCTCTGGCCTTTGGTCATGTGACCAGCATCAGAGAGTGCTTGGAGCACAATATTGGGAAGAAAAGGTAAGTGTTCCATTAATGCATTTTGGGGATAAGGATGGTTAGGATAAAATACGTGTTGTTTCCGAATAAAGGTCTATTTTAAAGTGCAAGTTCACTCTAGAATGAATGACTTAAAAAGCCTAGCACCCCATTTGGCTTATGTCAGCACTGCAGTTGTCCAACAACCAGCATTGGAAACTGCTGGCCATTTACCAGTGACACTCTGCGCCTCATGTGATCTACATACTGTGACTGCAAAGCCTGAACTACGGTCAAAAATAGAAGAAACGCCGTTAGGGAATATAGACAGTTTGAAAACTTAGGTAAAGCAGACAATAGGTGGTAAATATTGCAAAATGAAGGAAGAATTTCTGGACAGCACTCAAAAATGTGTTGCTTTTATTGTAAAATTAAGAGCACAGGATACATGCCACAGCAAACGGGGTACAAACTGACACGTTTTACACTAAACTTTAGTGCTTAATCATGATTAAGCACTGAAGTTTAGTGTGAAAAGCATTAGCTTGTACCCCGTTTGCTGTGGCATGTATCCTGTGCTCTTAATTTTACAATAAAAGCAACAACTTTTGGAGTAGAGGTCGACCCATATGGGTTTTTCTCTGGCCGATGCCGATATTTAAAAATCTGGGCGGTCGATGGCCGATATATGATGCCGATTATTGCGGACAATTTTTTTTTTTGGATGATGGCACTAGCAGAAGGCACTCATTAGCACTGGCAGTTTTCACTGGATGGCACTGAATGATGGTGCTAGCAGATGGCACTGATTGGCAGGTGGCGCTGGCACTAACAGGTGACACTGGCAAATAGGACTAATTGGCACTGGCAGATGGCACTGGATGGCAATAAGTAGCACTGGTTGGCATTGGCAGGTGGCACTGATGGCTTTAGTTGGCACTGGATCGCACTGGCAGGTGGCACTAATTGGCACTGGTATTGGCACTGGCAGATGGCACTGAATGGAAGGTGGCACTAATTGGCACTGGATGGTGGCACTGGTATTGCCACTGGCAGATGGCAAGTGGCACTGGCGCAAAAAAAATGGTGTCATCCCCCCTCAGTACAGTGTAGACCCCCCTCTCCCTCCAGTATAGATCCCCCCCCACCCGCAGTACAGACACCAGAGAGCGGTGTGTGTCCCACGAACGTGGGCCCCTCCTCCTCTGTGGGCATAAATAGAGAGGAGGGCCGCCACGCTGGGTGTACCAAGATGGCCGAAGCCGCAGTCTTTCCTATAGCTGTGACCGCGGCTTCGGCCTAGCTTCGGAGCCGTGGCACCACTAGCGGCCATGTAAAATATCGGCCTAATTTGGATAAAAATCGGCCGATGACGATTTCTCCAAAACGCCCAAATATTGGCGGATATATCGGCCTGCCGATATATCGGTCGATCTCTATTTTGGAGTGCGGCTGTCCAGAATTTCTTTCTTCATTTTGCATTATCTTATGCATTGCCAGCACCCGTGGCTTTGGATTTGGAGAGGAGTTTCCCCAAGTAGTATCCTTGAGCGGTGATGCTTTCTCTCTAGGTGATAAATATGGTATTTTATAAAACATTTATACAAGATACTTAGAAGTGCATTCATCAGGGGGTATGCAGCAAACATCTGAGGGTATAAAGAAGTAAATAATAAAGCTACATAATGAATAAATGACACAAAAATGGAGGAAAGATTACCTGCAGGAAGGCCACCATATCATTGGTACAAGACTCCAAGTTAATTCTTCTGATACAAACATACTCTCCCAATGGTTTGTACCGTGCCAAGTTTACAGTCATCAGGTCTTCAAATCCTCTCCCTGAGGAAGAAGAGAAAGCGTCACCAGACCATCGGATTCTAAATGGTACAAAATCACTTTGTAAACAAGCCCTGGACAAATCCCAGAAAACTTAGACAGTTCAGTCTAAATTCCTTCTCCCTTGTGTTTATATCAATGAACTTCGGGCTTCTTGATTGACCGAGGTGGAGATTGTGACATCGTCTGCCCAATTCTCCACCTCGACAAATCACAGGAAGTCTTGTATATACTGATAAATATACAAGGCTTCTCCTGAATGGCACTAGAAGCACTAAGCCCGACTCTCTGGCAGCAGATGGGAAGTTGCCTGTACTGCTGTTTGAACACAGCGGCACTTACTGTAAGAAGCTAATGCTACTTACACTCCATCACAGCACACCCAGCGGCCACATCATTCTGTAATAAAAATAGTTTGTTTGGGCCAGCTTGGCCAAAAACTACTTTTTAAAGTGACATTAAACAGTAAGTACATTTTTTTTTAAGATGGTGACAGATGATTAGCAATCCAGATACAGTGGAACCCCAGATTGCACGTAACTTGGTTAACAAGCGTTTCGTAATACTAGCACTGTATTTTTAAAAATTGTAACTCTGTTTGCGAGTGTTGTCTAGCAATAAGAGTACGATTTAGGCCAAAGCAGTGTGCAGTACTGCGTTTGGCCTGAGGTGGGGGGGGGGGGGGGTGCCGGAGCTGAACGGAAAACGGAAAGGCCAGAGGACAGCTCAGCTGACCCAGGCAAATCTTGGGAACAAAGTCTTTCCGAGGTCAGCCAAAGTGTCCTCGGGCCTTTTCGCCTGTTTCGGAGGTCCTCCGACTCCCTCTGCCTCTGGCCGCATTACGGTATTGCATGCCATTGAAGTCAATGAGGAACAAATTATTTTCGTTTTCATTGACTTCAATGGGGAAACTCGCTTTGATATGCGAGTACTTTGGATTACGAGTATTCTCCTTATGCTCGTAATCCGAGGATCCACTGTATCTTCAATTTTCAGACTGAGGAATTTAAAAACCTGAGACCACCCAGCCTTATGAACAAGGAGTTCAGAGATATTTGCAGGAGCAGGACGATCTGCTGCACAAAATCTATTTGGAAATGATCATTACAGGAGTGGGCAAGTTGTCCCCACGTTGAGATAAAATGTTTGGCTACCATGTACCTGTCCCAGGCTGGTGATGCATAGCAATTAGCAACCAGAAAATATCAGCCGTTTACCTATGACAGTGAGTAGCTCGTAACAACTATTATCTGGAGCGTATACACCCATGGTGTCCGGACCACGACAAGACGCTATGGACTCCGCGCTGGCAGCTTCATCGGGCTGAAGGAGAACGCAGGACAGTACACCAAGTTAGACAAAGACAAGAAGAAACAAAGTCACTCTGTCAGATTACAATATCTTACTGATGAGAAAGCGGGCAATTTATAAAAACAAGTGCATAGTGACAGCACAGAATAGCGAAAGATTAATAATAACATTCCTGCCAAAATGTCCTTTCTGGTTAAAGGACCCCCTATCTGTTGGAGGCATTTAACAGTGACACTGCACAAATAAGGACTCATGCACACTGGGCATTTTGCCCACTCTTGTAGACAACTTACCTCTTGGCAGAAGCGCTTTGGAAGAAAAACACGTGTAACGTGCGTGAAGCACTTGGGTGTTACAAGAATTAATTTCAATGGCCCGAATAATAAATGTATCCTGTCCATTGAAATTAATTAACACGCCTAGCATTAAAGCGGTTGTAAATGTTTGGTCTTTTTATTTTCTATATAGGTTCCTTTAATGCATTGTTGGTTTACTTATATTTTCCTTCGATTTCCCTTCTAAACGTTTCTCACTTCCTGTTCCTCCTCAGTAAGCTTGTCCCCATCATCCGAGCCGTTCTGGGTGACTAACCCCCAGCTAGAACATCTTACTGAGAAGGAACAGGAAGTGAGAAATTTAGACAAAGAAAAAAAACATTTAGAAGGGAAATTGAAGGAAACGGTAAGTGAACAAACCAACAATGCACTAGCTTAAAGGAACCCATTTAGAAAACAAAAAAGGAAGAACCTTTACAACCCCTTTAATACATTTTTAGAAGAATTTACTAATGTCAAGCGTTTTTTTTTTCTGCCTCTAAACACGTATGTATGTATGTACACAGACTAACATAAGGGGCATTTAGAGGCGGGGAAAAAAAATTGCCGCCGCCAGACGCCCCTAACAGCCACATTAAAAACATCCAGCGTGCATGAGGCTTAAAGCAGAGCTGCTACTTGCACTGGATAGGAGGCACACTGCACCTGCCTTGATAAATTCTCCTATTGACTTTACATTAGTAGAAGCATGAAGATCACAATACAGAAACAATGATGGTAATCATCACAATGTAGAAGTCCCAACAAAATATGTGATGCAATGAGAATTATTACAACGTGTTATACTGGAGTGATGTAGATGATAGTTAGATTTTGTTTTAATGGTCGGAATTTACATTGATGTATATCCAAGTCTACACCGATTGCTCCTCTAATGGGTATCCACCGAGTTTTTACACACAGATGTACAGATTTTATTTAGATTAGATTATACTAAAATTATATTATAGATATATTCATGGTTTTATTTGTAAAAAGTTTACCATTTTTGTAAAGACAGTCTTGTGATTTACAATTCCTTCCACGTAGATCCTGGATCAGCTTCCTGTGTCACCTCCTGTCCCTCAGTCTCCTCACTGTGCAATCCAGCAGCATTAAAGTGATTGTAAAGACTTGTTTTCCTGTGTTGCAGTGGAATTGCACAGAGCAAACAGGATCCTCCTCTTCTCGGGTCCCTCTTCTGTGATCCTGGACCCTCCCACTTGTCGAACGCCCCCACAGAAAGCGGCTTGCTATAGAGCAAGCGTCCTCCATCTACGGCCCTCCAGTTGTTCAGGAACTACAATTCCCATCATGCCTAGTCATGTCTGTGAAGGTCAGTGTGTTACAATGCCTCATGGGAGGTGAAGTTCTACAACAGCATGAAGGGCCATAGTTTGAGGATCCCTGCTATAGGGGCACCCGAGTCGAGTCACATTCAGACACGGAGCTGTGGCCGGCCCCGTCCCCTCTCTCTCCTGGTTGGCTGACTGACAGCAGCAAGAGGAGGAAGAAGAATATAGAACAAAGTACGCTCCCTTTATAATATGTGGGTGAGCATCACACACGCAGCACAAGTCAAGTACTTGAGAAGTCGGAAAAATGTCCATGAAAATGAAATGTGTCACATACAATACAGGCAGCACCGTTATGGATTACAGACTCATCCCCGCAGCCTGATCTATTAAGAGAGTCAGAGAGGGCAGTACACAAATATTTAGCATCTTTCCATATGCAGCCTGTTTATTCTGAGTTTCTTTTTCCATACACCACAGCAAATTTAGTATAACATTGTGTAGAAAACCTAGTAAAAAAAAAAAAATTCCCATCATACTTCCTCTTCTCTCCTAGCACTGTGCTAAATGGCAGATCAAAAGTCAGGTTATTATTTGCAATTATTTGCCCATGGTCCAAATTCTTACCTTGATGAATGCATGCAAGTGATGATATTAAGGTAGACGATCCAGCTGCCTTTATATGGGGAAACTGCATCAGAGAAACATCTCCTACTTGGCTGCAGGCCACCAAATATTTAGAAATTTGTGTTAATGGCCAGTCCTGACTGGCCATTTTCAGAGCAGGTGCCACCCCCCTTGCAATGCTTGGGGACAAGATAAACTACAATGCCTGTGCCCTCAGCAGGCAGCAAATTCAAATTTGTCTCAGCACACTGTCACACTCTGAGGAAAATATTCCCACAAGCTCCAGCGATACTGATCTACCATACTTCTGCAATCTGTTCTGCTACTCTGGTTACAACCTCAGTTTGCAAAAATGGCCACCTAACCTACCATCGGCTGCTGGCACCACCCTGAACATAAGTGTCTGTATATCAAAGGAAACACACAAACTGTAGGAAGACTAATGGGGCAAAGGGGCTATAGAATAAATAGTGAAATCTAAGTGTGCTCTACAAGACCAGGCTGCTTGGGATGAGGCTGACCCACATTCAGATGCCTCCATGCTGTACATACAAAACACATGCTGCACTGACAGGCATTCCCACTTACTTTCTTTCGGGACTCCCCTAAATGCGAGTCTAGAGGAAGGGAGAGGAGGATTGGCTCAGCTTATAACAAGCATAGATATAGAACATAAAACGCAAGCACTATTCCTCTTTAAAATGGACCAAAACTATAAAAACACCCCTATTCTGCCCTGAATATCCTGTCCTTCAAGACTGATACAAAAGTAAAAATGGGCACGTCTACTTACCTGTCCTAAAGAAATGAATGGTCTGGGATTTTGGCCATGTGATCTCAGCTATATGGAATGACAATGGTACATTTAGAGAAGCTTCTTAGACATCTCAGCCTTAAATTCAGTCTTCTAAGCTTAGGTCATATGACCAATGACCAGTTTTTGATAGCCTGGCCAGCTATGGTGGGCTGGAGAAGCAATTACTTTAGGTAAGCATTTAAAGTGAACTAGATATCATTTTTTATGTCAAGGGCGGGCATGCCAAGTACAGTGTACATATGTCAGTGGCAGCTCTCGAGTTCCAGACAAGCGGATCGGCCTAGACTCAGATGATGTCGTCATCAGTCTACTCAAAGCAGGAAGAAGAACTTCCTCAGTTTCTTCCCCCCAGGGATTCCACTGTACATTGTAACTTTGTAGAAAAGCAGGCAAGAGGCTGCAGCAGGGACTGACATTTATGAACAAGGCCAAGAACTACAAAAACCCTGGACTTTACATAATGGACGTTTCTGAGAGGATAGCTTAATCCAAGAAATAGATCTTGACCCCTGAGGATGCCTGGACAGAGATAGTGCAATCCTAAGGGAAAGAAATGCTGAGGCCACTGGGAGGGGGGCGGTCGATATCGTTTTATCAGGGCGATACCAATTTTTCAACTTATAGCCGATATCTGGAGCCAATATTCTGGAAACTATACTTTTGAATTTTATTTTTCACTTGTATTGCTGTCACAAGGAATGTATCCCATGTGACAGTAATATGCAGCGACAGGTACTCTTTATGGACCCCAAACCCCTCCACTGCACTTAAAGGTATCCAAAACGCTAAGATCAGCGTTTTTTTGAATACTTTCTAGGTTTTTAAAAACTGCCTCCTTTAGGATGCCAGTAATCTGGAAGTGATGTCATGACTTTTTCAGATTCCGGCTTTGTTTGGGTCTCTGGACAGCCAGTGAACGTGCCGGTTGGTCGTTCTGTGGGACGGGAGACCTGGGCGGATTAGCGGGTGATGACGACATACCCTCCCGCAGCTTGTGATAACAGCTGAGCGCATCAGTTGTTATTACAAGAAAGTTGACCATCCACTCTAATGAACGGTGCCGGGGTGATACCTGCAGCTGCAAGCATCACCACGGCAGCACTTCTTGAAGCAATATCTGTAAGTTTGTGATCGATACGATTCCTCAAAAAAAGTCAATATCTCCCAAAACGATCAGTTGACCCCTGTCCATTCAGTTCTATGCTGTAGGCAGGTATTGCCATATGCCTCTTTTCTCTTGTGATGTAATTGCGGCCTGTACTGTGTTACTGTTGTGCTGTATTTTCTTTGCAAAATCTAAAATAAACACCTTTAAAAAAAAAAAAAAATCAGTTGACACTTAGAGGTCACTAAAGCTGATGTACTAAAGGAGTTGACAAGCTTAAATTTTGTGAAGATCCACTTCATTTATCTAAGCATGCAAAATCAAATTCCTGCTAACTTTGAGTGCTCAAGCACGTTCACATAAAACAGGAATTTGCACACAATTTGAGTAAATATACTGAAGTTTTTTTAGTAAATTAGCCAAATTGTCAGGGGAATACTGATCTCTGCGAGAAGGAAAACTACCTTAGGTGTTGTTTTTGCACATTATAAAGCAGGAGTATTAAATTAAATTTTACAGAGGTCCAATCTGTAAAAGTCTTGTCCAGTCAAGATCTGAATCGCCTGTTTGTGTGATGACTCCGATCGGCTCCTAAATGGTGGAACTGCGGCGGTCCGGATGGGGCAGTGACTCGGTCCGCATCTGGCCCACCGTCCGCCAGTAACTGTAGTGATGCCCATTATAAAGTATGTATGCAGGTAAAGGCCAAGTTTGTCTTTGGTAACTTGTTATACCCATATTTAGGATGTAACTGTACAGCACCTGCCTGCATTATACTATTCCCACGTCAGGGAATAATTGACATTGACCTATAAATGTACTGTTTAGGTACCTTTTTTACCATCTATTAGCTATGGGAACAGGATGCGGAAGAAGGGGTTATAGCAAAGGTCCACTTTATCCTTAATTCCTGTAATAAAAAAAACTACTGAATCAAAACATGCAAAGCAGGCCACTGAAAGAGGAAAAAAAAGAAGAAGATTAAAGAAACACACAGAAGGGAAGTCTCTACTTAATAAAGGGGGGGGGGGGGGGTCTCTACTTTGTCACATGAAAATAAAAAACTATTAAAAACACTGGGAGGAGTGGTATCAATTTCCAACAATGGGGATGAGGATACAAACAACTGACCTCCAAAAAACTCCAGTTCCCTCAAGCCATCAACCAGGATCCGGTCAGAAACCCAACGCTGGAGGAAAAAAACAAGGAAAAAAAAGTGATACAAGGGTACAGGAACTAGCAGTACACCAGATTTGGGGATGTTCAGGTTTTGTCTATTATGATAAGAAATACATTTTTGTTGGGTGAACGTGAAATAATATCTTTAACCACTTAAGACCCAGACCATTATGCAGGTTATGGACCTTGGCCCTTTTTGCGATTCGGCACTGCGTCGCTTTAACTGACAATTGTGAGGTCGTGCGACGTGGCTCCCAAACAAAATTGGCGTCATTTTTTTTCCCACAAATAGATAAAAAAAATGTTTGCGCTATAAACAAAAATAGGAGCGACAATTTTGAAAAACCATTTCATATTTTTTACTATATTAAATATCCCCAAAAAAGATATAATTTTTTCCCCCTCAGTTTAGGCCGATACATATTAATCTACATATTTTTGGTAAAAAAAAAAAAAAATCACAATAAGC
The DNA here is from genome assembly GCA_029574335.1 of Rana kukunoris. Lineage (NCBI taxonomy): Eukaryota > Metazoa > Chordata > Amphibia > Anura > Ranidae > Rana > Rana kukunoris. The sequence goes on along the minus strand of CM056060.1, from coordinate 21,583,916 downwards.
GTTCAACGATTGGTTTGCGCAAAATTTATAGCGTTTACAAAATAGGGGATAGTTTTATGGCATTTTTTAAATAATTTTTTTTTACTACTAATGGTGGCGATCAGCGTTTTTTTCGTGACTGCGACATTATGGCGGACACATCGGACAATTTTGACACATTTTTGGAACAATTGTCATTTTCACAGCGAAAAGTGCTATAAAAACGCACCGATTACTGTGAAAGTTACAATTGCAGTTTAGGAGTTAAACACTGGGGGGCGCTGTAGGGGGTTAAGTGTGACCTCATATGTGTTTCTAACTGTAGGGGGGCGGGGCTGGACGTGTGACATCAGTGATCGTCTTTCCCTATATCAGGGAACAGACGATCACTGACACTGCCATAATGAAAAACGGGGAAGGTGTGTTTACACACACACACACACACACACACACCTCTCCCCGTCACGGAGCTTCAGACCGGATCGAGCGATCGTGACCCCATGGTTGGGCTTAAAGAGACTTAAAGCTTGTGCCCAGCCGTGCCATTCTGCCGATGTATATCGGTGTGAAGGGGTCCTTAAGTAGTTAAATCCCTTCAGGCTGTAGGGCAAGGTCTGAGTGTGGATGGTTATAGTATCCCCCTAATAATGAAGGGTGTGTTTCACTCTAATGAGCTCCTACATTAAGAGCCCCGGATTGTTCTGTTTCCAGCTCACCATACGATACGATCAGGACACTTGAGCTCTCTTAACCTGTGACTTTTGGACTCTTGTTATGATTATACATGGAACTCAATTATCCTGTAACCTTCATTTATCCCTGCATTAAGATTTCTTTTTTTCCCCTCCGCTTTTGCAATATACAATGCAACCCTCTCATTGTTTATTAACCTTAAAGGTTCAAAGTTCTTTGCGAATAAAATACTTTTACAAAAGAAAACCAATCAGCTTCTGTTTTTTTTTTGCCAAAGCTTAATTGATGAAGCTGAAGTTAGAAGCCGATTGGGTACCACACACAGCTGCACCACATTTTGCACGCTACAGTTTTAGTAAATCAACCCACACGATTCGTATAAATTCCCAGGGCTGAACAGTAATTTTATTTTAACAGTAATGAGCTCAGGCATGTTTAGACAAATCTGAACCCACCGGAGCCATCCCACTGTGAAGCTGACAGCCGGTGACAGGAGTGTACATGCCCCTTGCATATATGCATGACATCATAGTGATGTAATTATCCAAATTTAATAACAATGGCTCACTGTGCTGTAGGAGTAGTGTCTTGTTCTTACCTGCAGGCAGATAAAAAGGCCTTCATTTGCTCAGGCAAAGAATAAAAATGACCTTTAAGGCCAGGAACAGTGATTAGACATAACTACTTTCTATCCTGCTTTGCCAGGGGAGCCCAAAAAAGGGCGCCTGGCGATCCTCTGGATCAAGTGTGGGTACAGGATTGTGTATATGGAGCTTTTCTATTTGTTTTTTTGGTTAAACTATATGTCTTTTTTTTCTCTCCATGTACCTCTGTCTGCTCACCCCCTCTGCCTAAGAGAGGCGTCCTCTTATCTTGAAGAGATCTCCTCTCATTCATGTCTTCTTGGGATAGAAAATGTCCTCCACACAACTGCCGCTCACTGGATATTGTCTCTTTTTTTAACCATTCCCTGTAAACCCAAGAGATGATTGTGTGTGAAAATCCCAGAAGATCAGCAGTTTGAAATCCTCTGACCAGCCCGTCTGGCACCAACAACCATGCCACGTTCAAAGTCACTTAAATCCCCTTTCTGATGTTCAGTTTGAACTTCAGCAAGTCGTCTTCACCACGTCAAGACGCCTAAATGCATTGAGTTTCTGCCATGTGAATGGCTGATTAGCAATTTATGTTACCAAGCAATTGAACAGGTGTACCTAATAAAGTGACCGGTGAGCGTTTACTGCTTCTGGACTTACCACAGAGATGCTCCAAGAATTTACGGACCAGATAAGAACTAAATGTTACAAAGGAAATAAAAAATTCCTCCATGGAGGACAACTTACAAGAAAAGACATGAGGGCCTCTTTATGTCAAATAGATGTTAAGATGCCATAAACTAGAACCTGAAAAGTTGGAAAAGATCCGATTAATGGAAAAGATCTGACTACACACAGGACCCCCCCACCGCTCTGCTGTCACCATGACTACACAGGACCCCCCACTACTCTGCAGTCACCATGACTACACACAGGACCCCCCCCACTGCTCTGCTGTCACCATGGCTACACACAGGACCCCCCCCCCACTGCTCTGCTGTCACCATGACTACACACAGGACCCCCCCACTGCTCTGCTGTCACCATGACTACACACAGGACCCCCCACTGCTCTGCTGTCACCATGACTACACACAGGACCCCCCCACTGCTCTGCTGTCACCATGACTACACACAGGACCCCCCACTACTCTGCTGTCACCATGACTACACTCAGGACCCCCACTGCTCTGCTGTCACCATGACTACACACAGGACCCCCCACTACTCTGCAGTCACCATGACTACACACAGGACCCGCCCACTGCTCTGCTGTCACCATGACTACACACAGGACCCCCCACTACTCTGCTGTCACCATGACTACACTCAGGACCCCCACTGCTCTGCTGTCACCATGACTACACACAGGACCCCCCACTACTCTGCAGTCACCATGACTACACACAGGACCCGCCCACTGCTCTGCTGTCACCATGACTACACACAGGACCCCCACTGCTCTGCAGTCACCATGACTACACACAGGACCCCCCACTACTCTGCTGTCACCATGACTACACTCAGGACCCCCACTGCTCTGCTGTCACCATGACTTCACACAGGACCCCCACTACTCTGCAGTCACCATGACTACACACAGGACCCCCCCACTACTCTGCTGTCACCATGACTACACACAGGACCCCCCCACTGCTCTGCTGTCACCATGACTACACACAGGACCCCCCACCGCTCTGCTGTCACCATGATTACACACAGGACCCCCCCACTGCTCTGCTGTCACCATGACTACACACAGGACCCCCCACTACTCTGCTGTCACCATGACTACACACAGGACCCCCCACTACTCTGCTGTCACCATGACTACACACAGGACCCCCCACTACTCTGCAGTCACCATGACTACACACAGGACCCGCCCACTGCTCTGCTGTCACCATGACTACACACAGGACCCCCCACTACTCTGCTGTCACCATGACTACACTCAGGACCCCCACTGCTCTGCTGTCACCATGACTACACACAGGACCCCCCACTACTCTGCAGTCACCATGACTACACACAGGACCCGCCCACTGCTCTGCTGTCACCATGACTACACACAGGACCCCCACTGCTCTGCAGTCACCATGACTACACACAAGGACCCCCCACTGCTTTGCAGTCACCATGACTACACACAGGACCCCCCACTGCTCTGTTGTCACCATGACTACACTCAGGACCCCCACTGCTCTGCTGTCACCATGACTACACACAGGACCCCCCCACTACTCTGCTGTCACCATGACTACACACAGGACTCCAGGCTTTACTATCAATAATCCCCATCCTGGAGTTCCTCCCATATGAAGTACTGAGGACGACACTCTCCAATGACAGTCTACTACACACAACAGCCCGGCCTGCCTTATAGTACACTACACCCCTTCCTAAGAGATATAATACTAAACATGGGGGGGGGTCCCCCTCACCCAGGACTGCAGTACGGAGAACACACACTATGTGCACAGGAAGCCCCTCCTCCCTCTCCGCCATACTGGGACTTGTAGTCCTCCCCAGACATATACACACCCCTCTCCCTGAACGCCTGCCCGGCTCTCCGCTACTTCCGCTCTGCCCCGGAAATGACCCAGCCTGGGCGGAGACCGCCTGCACGTGTCACTTCCGGTGCGGCCTGTAAGTCAGAAGGGGAGAGTGGAGGAGAGCAGAAGAGCAGCTGCTGGGGGTAATATGGCGGACTGGGGGGTGAATGGTACACCGGGGCTTATGTACGGCTCATGTCATCCATATATGTGTATATAAAGGAGGAGACGTGTATAGAGAGCTGTGTATGGGGGACACTGTATTACAGGACACCTCCAGCACTCTGTAGAGTCATCATATATGGAGTACACAGGGGGGCCTCAGGTACAAGGAGAGATGTGCTGGTGATAATAATGTTAGGAGTGCTCGATATATATATATCTTCTTGTTTTAGATACATTATGACTATGACCTGGAAATGTAATCTGTCCCCCTCCTGGACTTCTACATCATGGCGACTGGGTTGGAATGATGGTGTGGGTGGTTGGACTGGCGGTGCGGGCTGTGTGGCGGGTTAGACTGGCGGTGTGGCTGGGCTGTGTGGCGGGTTAGACTGGCGGTGTGGCTGGGCTGTGTGGCAGGTTGGACTGGCGGTGTGGCTGGGCTGTGTGGCGGGTTAGACTGGTGGTGTGGCGGGTTGGACTGGCGGTGTGGCGGATTGGACTGGCGGTGTGGGCTGTGTGACAGGTTGGACTGGCGGTGTGGCTGGGCTGCGTGGCGGGTTGGACTGGTGGTGTGGCGGGTTGGACTGGCGGTGTGGCGGATTGGACTGGCGGTGTGGGCTGTGTGACAGGTTGGACTGGCGGTGTGGCTGGGCTGCGTGGCGGGTTGGACTGGCTGCGTGGCGGGTTGGACTGGCGGTGCGGGTTGGACTGGCGGTGTATTGGACTGGCGGTGTGGGCTGTGTGGCGGGTTGGGCTGGCGGTGTGGCGGATTGAACTGGCGGTGTATTGGACTGGCGGTGTGGGCTGTGTGACGGGTTGGACTGGCGGTGTGGCTGGGCTGTGTGGTGGGTTGGACTGGTGGTGTGGCGGGTTGGACTGGCGGTGTGGCGGGGCTGTGTGACAGGTTGGACTGGACTGGGCTGTTTGGCGGGTTAGACTCGCTGTGTGGCGGATTGGACTGGCAGTGTGGCTGGGCTGTGTGGCGGATTGGACTGGCGGTGTGGGCTGTGTGACGGGTTGAACTGGCGGTGTGGCGGGTTGGACTGGCGGTGTGGCGGGTTGGGCTGGCGGTGTGGCTGGGCTGTGTGGTGGATTGGACTGGCGGTGTATTGGACTGGCGGTGTGGGCTGTGTGACGGGTTGGACTGGCGGTGTGTGGCGGGTTGGACTGGCGGTGTGGCGGGTTGGACTGGCGGTGTGGCGGGTTGGACTGGCGGTGTGGCGGGTTGGTGTGGCGGGTTGGACTGGCGGTGTGGCGGGTTGGGCTGGCGGTGTGGCTGAGCTGTGTGGTGGATTGGACTGGCGGTGTATTGGACTGGCGGTGTGGGCTGTGTGACGGGTTGGACTGGCGGTGTGGCTGGGCGGTGTGGCGGGTTGGACTGGCGGTGTGGCGGGTTGGACTGGCGGTGTGGCGGGTTGGGCTGGCGGTGTGGCTGAGCTGTGTGGCGGGTTGGGCTGGCGGTGTGGCTGAGCTGTGTGGCGGGTTGGGCTGGCGGTGTGGCTGAGCTGTGTGGCGGGTTGGGCTGGCGGGTTGGGCTGGCGGTGTGGCTGGGCTGTGTGGCGGGTTGGGCTGGCGGTGTGGCTGGGCTGTGTGGCGGGTTGATGAGCAAGGTGTTGGGGGTCGTGGCGCTGTTGTTGGTAAGTTGTATTACTGGGCCAATAGTTACCCTACTAGGTAAAGATGATAGGCTGTATTAGGGCAACTGTCCCTTATTGTGTGATGTAAAGGTGACCACCTTAGGCAGGGTAAATCTGTGTATGCAAGAGTAGTGGTGGTACCCTCTAGAGGCCACTAGAGGCGGTGGTGTTCCTGGTACTGAATGTTATATATTGGGCTGGCGGTGTGGCTGGGCTGTGTGGCGGGTTGGGCTGGCGGTGTGGCTGGGCTGTGTGGTGGGTTGGACTGGCGGTGTGGCAGGTTGGACTGGCGGTGTGGCGGGGCTGTGTGGCGGGTTGGACTGGCGCTGTGGCTGGGCTGGCGGTGTGGCTGGGCTGTGTGGCGGGCTGGCGCTGTGGCTGGGCTGGCGGTGTGGCGGGTTGGACTGGCGGTGTGGCGGGCTGGGCTGGCGCTGTGGCTGGGCTGTGTGGCGGGCTGGGCTGGCGGTGTGGCTGGGCTATGTGGCGGGTTGGACTGGCGCTGTGGCTGGGCTGGCGGTGTGGCTGGGCTGTGTGGCGGGCTGGCGCTGTGGCTGGGCTGGCGGTGTGGCGGGTTGGACTGGCGGTGTGGCGGGCTGGGCTGGCGCTGTGGCTGGGCTGTGTGGCGGGCTGGGCTATGTGGCGGGTTGGACTGGCGGTGTGGCTGGGCTTTGTGGCGGGCTGGGCTGGCGCTGTGGCTGGGCTGTGTGGCGGGCTGGGCTGGCGGTGTGGCTGGGCTATGTGGCGGGTTGGACTGGTGGTGTGGCTGGGTTGTGGCACCTTCACCGTCATCAATTTACGCAGTGCTTTACATATACATTCACTTCAGTCATTGCCCTCAAACTGCTTCCAATCGAAAGTCCCTAACCCGCATTCATACATACACATAGTAGGACAAATCATGACAGTAGCCATTTAACCTACCAGCATTTATTCCTGAGAAGGAGACATTGACTTTAAAGGCACATCCATAGCTTTAAAGTACAAATTAAACTTATTTTTAAAATTGACATAGTTGACATGACATGTTAAAAACAAAATATTATGTTTTGTCTCTAGACAACGCTCACACCACCTAACACAACTATTGCCACAGTGAAAAAGATCGATCACATGATTCAGATGGAGTGATATCAGTAGAAGGCAAAGCTGGTTGGTCGAGACGTAGTAAAGAAAACTCTACCCGTTACCCTCTGAATCATGTGATCGATCTTTTTCACTGTGGCAATAGTTGTGTTAGGTGGTGTGAGCGTTGTCTAGACAAAACACAATGTTTTTGTTTTTAACATGTAATGTCAACTATGTGAAGTTTAAACATAAATAAGTTTATTTTGTACTTCAATGGTATGGATGTGCCTTTAAAGTCCATGTCCCCTTCTCTTGAATACATTTTTCTATACATACACTTACACTTATACTTGTATCCACCATGCTATCTTGTAGTCATACACCTCAATTTTAACATACCAGCATGTCTTTGGAGTGTGGGAGGAAACCAGAGTACCCAGAGGAAACCCACGCAGGCACAGGGAGAACATGCAAACTCCAGGCAGATTGTGTCGGGATTTGAACCATGCGACTCTTTTGCTGCTAGGCGGAAAGGCTAATTAGGTGTGGGAATTGGGGATGGTAATGCTCATTGTTTTCTCTACTGAAGGCCCTGATATGAGGAAGCAAAGCCTTGCCTCTACCAAGATGGTGGCCTCCATACAATGACACAAAGCTCTTTTGCTCACTGTTCTTTGCTAGAGGCTGTCATGAGGAAGCAAAGCTCTGCCTCTACCAAGATGGCAGCCTCCATACAGAGACTTGGAGCTCTTTTGCTCACTTCTCTCCTTGCTGGAAGCTCTGACTTTTAGGAAGCAAAGCCCTGCCAAAGAGTGGCGCTAAAGAGCTGAAAAAAACTGTTTTGTGTTTGTTGGCCAACAATTCTTTGCAGTTTGTATGCAATACAAGTTCCTGGCCAACGCCCTTCAGACAAAAGTCCTACGAAAATCGCATCGTGTGTATGAGTTCACCTTTTCTTCGAAGTGAAATAACTCCCAATATCCTGGCTGCCCCTCTGGACTGTGCTGCATGTAGCAGCCCAAGCCCTATGCTGCCAGTGTATATTGGAGTACACAGCCATAAAGTATCCATCATCATGGTCACAATAGCAAGTGCTCATTGGTCAGCACCTTACTGCGCTGACCAATGAGAACTGCATGGGAGGCTGCTTCTTCCGGTAAGGTGAATAAAGAAGCTGAGTTATGAAGGATGCTCATTCCAGGGCTGTGTATGGAGTTTTATAGACTACTTTGCCAGGGGGAATCACTGGCACAATGGGCTCTGGAGGGGTGGCCAGGGTATTTTGGAGTTAATTAGCCTTTTTGTTTAATTTTTTTTTGTGAAAAGGTGAACTAACCATTTTAAAGCTGCACAGGCAGCAGTAGGTGGTATCTTTACGCTGTTTTAGTTTGTCACTCTATGTACAGCATATGATCCATTCCATCAATGTATAGAATCGCAATACAAAAATAATGTAGCTCGAGGCTCTATCTGGTAAGCATGAGCGTGAAGGGTGTCACTTGGCTTTCTTGATGTGTCTTTTTTCTTTTTTTTCCATCACAGTTGTGGGATCACTGAAATCAGTATTTTTGGTCCTTTTTCAGACTTTGAATAAAAAAATAACGATAGAGATATATATCTATATTAAAAATTATATGTTTTTTAGTCAAAGATAGATAGAGAGATATATAATCTTTGAATAAAAAAATATAATTTTTAATATAGGTATATATATATCTTTTTTTTTTAAGATTGAAATATATATATATATTATACACACACTCTCTCTTTCTATATTATATATCTCTCTACCTTTGAATAAAAAAAGGATAATTTTTAATATAGAGAGATATATATATCTCTCTATTAAAAATTATCTTTTTTTTATTTAAAGATAGAGATATATATAATCTTTGAATAAAAAAAATATGATTTTTAATATAGATTTATGTCTCTTTTTTATATATATATATATATATATATATATATATATATATATATATCTTTGCATTACAAACAAGATAATTTTTTAATATAGAGTTGTCTATTTTTTATTAAATATATATATTATAAGATAGACATAACTCTATATTAAAAAATGATCTTTTTCGTAATTCAAAGATATATATATATATACTTTGAATTAAAAAATGTTTTAATTTTTTTAATATTGATCTATATATTTTAAAGATCATCTTTTTTTTTTTTCTTTTTTTTTATTCAAAGATAATTGTATATCTCTTTGAATAAAAAAGATTTATATATTTTTTTCCCTCACTATATGGACTGTTAAAGTTGAGTTGTATATATTATTTGAGCACTTGAGCGCTGCACTATTGTTTTATTATTTTTAAGTGTTTTGACATAGCAGCTCTGTATTTTTCATTCTAGTGGCGATTTACACCAGTTTTTGCGTTTAATGTATAGATCCAGTGCAGTCTACAGCTATTGTAACCATATACTGTATACATTTATATGTGCTATTTCACTGGTATAACTGTGAATGTAAGTGTATGTTCCTAGCTGTCATATTTCCTAATAAACTCTGGAAATAAAGGCTGAATTTATTAAAATATATCTTTTTTTTTTTTTTCTGCTGGTACGCAGTGTGTCTCTGGTGACATGTGGCCTCCTGTCCCTGTCAATCACTGAGACACCGTGAGACTCCTAATGCGGAGTCAGCTTCTTTTCAGCACAGAGGAAACCTTTAAAAATAACTTTCTGGTCTCAGGGAACCCCTGCTAAACATGACTATAGGTACAATTCATGGTACATTACTTTAACAGTGAGTGGGAAGAACGCTTCTTACTCTTGTGGACATTGAGAAGAATTGGCTCCTTACAGAAAGCTAAAAAGATTGATGGTGTCATTGGGGACACTTATCTGAAAGGCAGACATTGCTCAAGGAACCCCTAGCAACCCTGCTCTAGAATGCAGATTATAATGAGCTTCTTGTGTATGTGATAAACAAAAATCTTTAAGGCTTTACAAAATGTTGTTTCCCAAATTTAACAGATTCACTGGGAAGGACATGCTTTAAATACCAAGTCCACCTTTTTCAAAAAAAAAAAAATACTTGATGCATATATTTTTGCAGACAAAAAAATAGCATTTGTTTTGTATTGCCTGCAAAGCATTGCATCCAAGATCAGTGGATTGTGAGTCCAGTGCACAGGCTCCTGCACACTCGTCTCTGGTTGTAAATGCATATTGCTGCATGTCGAGAACTGTAACGGCACTCCAGGGGAGGGAGTGTTGTGCAGGGCACAGTGAGCCAGGAAGGGATTACCTCTTAAGGAGATTACTTGAAATATTTGACTGTCTGAGCTTGGTTAGATTACTGTTGTCATTAAAGGACCCTTAATCTGTGTTTACCGTAGCCATGAGATGAGTTCCCCCATCCTGCCTTGGCTGTCGGGATACATTTGAGCAAACAGGTTAGTGCACCCTGTATGATCACTATTGTAACCCTGCGGATAAGCCAACCTGTCTGCATTGACATAAACTGGTATGTGCTGCCAAACCAGAGCATGCCGGAGTGAAGTCTGTACTACTAGGGATGGAGGTGTTGGAGGGGGTCGCACCAGACCTTTGTTTTCTTTTTCGGAGTGAAGTCTGATGATGTTTGTACATCCAGCCATCCTCAAGTCTGTGTCCATTCTAACTAGACAAGGATTTGGGGATGGTCTCTTGTATGTGAGCTGTGCCGGACACCCCATCTGACAGATTTCAGGGAAAATAGGTACTGTGTGCTTGTTAAGTCAGCATCGGGGTCCCCCTCCCGTTCCTATAACTGCTGTCAGTATACACCGATCAGCAGGTGCAGTTTTACAACGTTCCAAAATGTCCCTTTGGGGACTCGATACCGGGTCCCCAAATCTGGGAGATCAGGCGCAAAAAGGTGACTCGGGTATAACCCGAGGGGGGAATTTTCAGCACAAAAAAATGTGCTGAAAAACTTGGCTTATACTCGAGTATGTACAGTATTTTAGTAAATAAAAAATGCTAAATACTTTTTCTCATTAGCAGTCTTGTGACTTCTATCAGTAATTGGTTAAAGCTTAGTAGGAGGAGTTTTCTTTCTACTCTGTCTGCTGCAGGACCCCTGTCTGGACAGTGCTGATTGGATTTGTGCGGATCACATTCACTTTTACAAGGAAAAAAACTCTAGCAATACACACCAAACTGAGCATGTGCAGCTTGTCCCCTAGCCTCTTTTCCATCAGCAGATGGTTTGGGGACAGTGAAAGAAGGAAAGGATCAGAGAAGGCAGAATAAGTCTTTTTACACAATGCAGAGGATTAACACCTTAGGTTTCACAGTGCATATAACAAGCATGCACGATTTTACTGTTGTGGGTTTAGTAACACTTTAAAGACGTGTGAACTTTATTACAGCATTTAGAATCCACATTTATCTTGTCTAGATCACAAAATAAGGAGTTCTTTTAACTCTATCACACATTTGCACCCAATGTTCTAGGCCAGAGGTCTGCAAACTTTCTAAACAAAGGGCCAGTTTACTGACCTTTAGGCATTAGGGGGGCTGAGCTGACTCGGGTGGTCAGGGGGAGTAAAAATATTCCATTGCACCTGTGTGTGGCCAGTAGGAGGAATGGTGCCCTATCATTGGTATTGGTAAGAGAAATGGTGCCCCATTGTTAGTGTCTGTGGAAGAAAGAATGTCCCATTGTTGGTATCATTAGGTGTAATAGTGCCCCCTTCTTGGTGTCAGTAGGAGGAATAGTGTCACAAGGGGCAGATAATGGCAAGCGAAGGCCCATATCTGGCCCACGGGCTGCAGGTTGTAGACCACTGTTCTAAGCTAAGTTACTAATTACACAAATCAATATAATAATGTCTTTCTTCCCTTTTATTTTTTTTTCCTTTCCCCTCTGTAGTATGTATTCCGCAAAGATGTTGTCCCGCCTATTGGTGGCTGCCCTCCTGCTGCTGCTAGTGAACACCTCCAGTGCCAAGTTCCAAGAGTTTGACGATGGTGATGATGTGACAGAATATGATGACAATGACTTTGCTGAGTTTGAGGACACTCCAGAGGAGACGGCTACTGTCCGCCCTCCCCAGCAGAGCCCGCCGGAGGAAGAAGAGGAGGAAGAGGAGGAGGATGACGAAGAGGCCACGGTAGAAGTGGAAGGGCAAGAAGAATTTGAACTGGATTCAGAGGGACAAGTAAGATGTTCTATGGCTTCATCACAACAATGTGACTGGATGTACTAACCTTTGTGTGTGTTTTTTTGTTTGTTTAAAAGTTTCTCCTTTTAGCCAATAAACATAAGTTGTAATTCTCAGATGTTATTTGGGTACTAGAAGGTGCTTTTTTTTTCCATCGCCAATGTTGGCACAGAAATGCCTAATACTTTTAATGAGGATAAGTTTAGTGTGGATTAGAAAGGGCTGGTGTAGTCAAACCTGTGCTTTTATATATGCAAGACCCCTTTCCCCAGAAGCACATACTCTCTTCTGCTTTGCTGCCACATTGCGTTGTCTCCAGGAATATAGGCAATACCCTGTGACTTGCCCAGTGTGATAGCACTGGTGTTTGGCTCTCTCGTTGTCACCAACCACCACGATGAGAACTGAAGCTATATACGAGTTCTGAGGGACGTGAATGTTAAAGTTAATCTGATGATTTTCCCTGTATGGGCAAAGCACAGTTCCCTTTAAAGCAGATAATCACCCACACCTCTTATTTTATTATATATATATATATATAAAATCTTTCCGGGAGGGGGCATGTTGCACAATTCAGATACTTGCTCATCCAGAATTGTCTGCTGAGATTTTCCCATGCCCTGCCACTGTTCATTACTTCACTGCCATGTTATCCCTGACATCATTGATGGGCCTGCTGGCTCTTCTAGGCTCAGCAGGTGGGCCTCCTGATGACATGCCATTAGGCTTGCCCCCTACCTCCTCTGTGAATTGCACAGTAAGGCCTCCTGGGATATGTGATGTACATATCCCAGGAGGAACAGCAGGCAGATTACACGTCTTTCGTCTGTGATTTGCATATCTCAGGGGGGCACAGTACACCATTTTCTGGTGATGTACATATCCCAGGGGGCACAGTACACTTCATTCACCTGTGATGACTCCATTGTCACAATCTTGCATTGTGACGTCAGCCAACAACAGGCTTCAGCCCGCTGTCTGCTGAAAAAGGGTCACAGGCGTGCAGAGCGGACTGCACTCCTGTGATCCATAGAAGTACAGCCAATCAAGCTTTTAAGCTTAGGTTGAAGGGGTTGTAAAGGTAAATGTTTTTTCACCTTAATGCATCCTAGGGACCCAGAAGACAGGGTTAGGGGACACTCTGTGCAAAACGAGCTGCACATTGGAGGTAAGTATAACATGTTTGTTATTTATTTATTTATTTTTTAACCATTTTTACCTTTTAGTGTTCCTTTTAAGGTTCCTTTTAGGGTTGGGTTTATGGGTTAGTTGCTAAGTTGTGTGTTAGGGTAAACCCACATCATATTCTCACATCTTTGATTAGCACCCTAAGGGCTTATCATTTACAGCATAGAATGTTAAGTTGATGCGTTTTGAGGTCCAAAGATGTATTCTCACTTCAGATTTTTTTTTTTATGGCAACTTTGCATGACAACCTCATTCCTTTTGTGTCTTAGGAGTCAGATACAGACACTGAACCATACGATGATGAAGAGTTTGAAGGTTATGAAGATAAGATTGATTCAGGCAGCCCCAGCAAGAACAAGGATCCTATCACCATTGTGGATGTAAGGAAAACCATTCCTATTCTCTAAATATACTGTATAATATGGAGGAGAATTGACAGTCTAAGTCAAACACCAAAAAAGATACTGCACCTCTAAAGCTACCAAAATAAATGTGTAGATTAAATTGGACTAAAAATTACAACATTACATTGCATGTCTAGTAGACCTCCTCACTGGGCGGCCCTGAATGCCACATCCCCCCCCCAAATGCCCCTCTTCACAACCCCTAACTTCCCCGCCCCCCCCTGTAATATAGGCGACCCGATCCCTCCCTATGGTATGAGAAGTCCACTAGATAAAAAAATAGGGAGCTAAACGTCTGTGTCAAGCAGGTAGATAATTGAGGACGTGGGATGTGTATAATACACAATATGGCAAAATGATACAAAACGGTCTCTCCTGACTATGCCTCTTGTGTCGGTATGTGTTGGGTCCAGCCTGTTTTGAAAGCAAAGAGAAGTGTACCGCTCCATAAAACAAATAATCCCCATTGCTTCCGTCCCAAATAAACCAAGAGGGTGCTGGCTGTGCACAATTAGCATGGGGTGAAGGAAAAAATCCTGGATCGCCACACTCCTCCGAAATCGATGTCTTTATTTAAGCATAAGCAAACAATAGAATTTCAATAGAAAAAAAAACAGCCAAAATGCATGCAGTCAAAAACGGTGAGTGGCCAAGGAGAAAAGGGCTGACATGTTTCACATCATGTGATGCTTACTCGTAGCTGTTTTGAAAGCAATAATCTGCAGTGAACCAGCTGATTGACCATCATCGGTGGTGGCAGAGTGCTGGTCACGGTTAACTGAATCCAATGAAAATATTGCCAGGTTGTGTGTCTTTATCTCCTCTGCGATCTGTGCGGGAATGTGTCAGATACAATCGTGCTTGTAATAAAAGTATCTATGGCAGCAAGGCAAGGTGATGCAAAAAAACAGCTCTCCTGGTTACGGACTCTACGCCTCATAGGTATGTGCTGGGTCCAGCCTGCTTTGGGGGGGGCAATAATCTGCAGTGTTAGCAGGTAAATGACCATCGGCTTTAGAGCGGAATGCTAGTCAAGGTAAAACTGTTTTTAATTCAAGTACTTGCAGCAATGTGTTGGCCTCACCATTCCTTCCAGCTTATGTATCCTTTTCTCCTCTGCAATGACTTCACTTAAAATCGCATGTCGGTATGACTTAAAGCGGAGGTTCACCCTAATTACATGTATATCTGACCAACTCTGTTATATTCGTAACAAGTACTGTCCACAATTAGTTTTTTTTTTTTTTTTTTTTACCTTGTAATCCATTTTTTTCAATCTGCTTCTCCCCTGCGGGAGTAGGCGTTTCTATGCCCAGGGGGATTGTCATCTGGGAGATCGCCCAGATGATTGATATCTGTTCCCCCCCGTCGGATAAGGCCCCGCCCCCTTACTGCGTAGACACGCTCAAGTTACGGGGCTTCCGAAAGAAGCAGAACATACAGAGCGCAGGCGCCGTATAGAGCTGACTCGCATCTCCGCATGCTCGGCTTTTTTCGGGAAGCCCCGTAACTCGCGCGCGCCTACGAAATACGGGGACAAGGCCTTATCCGCCGGGGGGAACAGACGTCAATCATCTGGGCGACCTCCCAGATGACAATCCCCCCTAGGCATAGAAACGCCTACTGCCCCGGGGAGAAGCAGATTGAAAAAATGGATTACAAGGTATGTGCAGCATTAAAAAAAACTAATTGCGGACAGTACTTGTTACGAATATAACGGAGTTGATCAGATATACATGTAATTAGGGTGAACCTCCGCTTTAAGGTGCAACTTGGCTGACATCTGTACGACTTCATGAATTATGTCTATGCAAGTCGCACCTGAAATCGCTAAAAGTTGTGTGGGAACTTTTTAAAATCGGTGTGGCACTACAAAGGTGGCAGATTTTGAATGGACCCTCTGCACGCTGCTATACACCCTTGCAATAAGAGTGTTTTTTTTTTTTGAAGAGTGACATGTTGGGTATCAATTTACTCGGCGTAACATTATCTTTCACAATATCAAAATAAAATAAAAAATTGGGCTGACTTTACAGTTTTATTTTTTAATCCAAAAAGAGTGTATTCTTTCCCCCAAAAAATGTGCTTGTAAGAACGCTGCGCAAATACAGTGTGACAAAGTATTGCAACCGCCATTTTATTCTCTAGGATGTTAGAACCCCCAAACATTATATATATTTTTTCTAAGTAACTTTCTAGCTAAATAAATAAATAATTATTTTAACTTGTAAACACTGAGTCTGGAAAAATAAGCTTGGTCCTTAAGTGGACCACCTGGAGTCTTGATACTTTTTTGAGGTGCAGTATCCTTCCTCTTTCTTTCCTTTTTATTGTTATTGTCTTGCATACATTTTGATGCACCTCCCAGATAAAGGGTATTGGCACTAATAGAGATACCACTCCCAGAACAAAGAATTTACCATCTAATCCGGGTTTCTATTTGTTGTGTGCCTTTCCACTAGGTCCCTGCTCACCTACAGAACAGCTGGGAGAGCTATTATATGGAAATCCTTATGGTCACTGGCCTCTTAGCCTATATCATGAACTACATCATCGGCAAAAACAAGAACAGCCGCCTCGCACATGCTTGGTTCAACTCCCACAGAGAGCTTCTGGAGAGCAACTTCTCTCTCGTAGGTGAGTATACCAGTGGGGTGGCTCTAGTGCATCTGTTGATGGGAATGAGTGTATTTTCTTGCAAAAAATGTGCATCCAGCAGATGGAGCTGTCTAGAATAAGGCATTTTAATGTGGTTGTAACCCCAATTTTTTTTAATGTCACAATGTAGAGTATAAGTTTTTCATCTGTGCCCAGTCTTGCCACACAGAATTAATCCAGCTCTGAGCAATCCTCTTTTATTGTTCAGTGAAATAAAATGGACTTGCAGAGAAAAACCTTAGTCCGTTCCGCCCCCTTGCTGTGACAGGTTATTTACATATCTCATGCACTAGCCTAGAGACAGGCATTATTTTTTAATTCCCACTCCCACTCCTTTTCTGAGTCATGTGGTTACTTTTCTGGATTTTGACTGGATGTTAGTGATCATAGCAGAATTCAGTGTAAGAAATACATAAAAAAAAAAATTTATGTTGACAAGGGGAGTGTAGAGGTGGGCGGGAGTCTACTGACATCACAACTCCACCCACCGAGCTCCAGACAACAGACACACCCAGAAAATCTGCAGTTTTTCAGTTCTTATAACAGACAGAGGGGAGACATTTGACAGGTAAGGATACATGCAGGAGGCATCTATATCCTTATAGATCAGCACTATGGCAGTAGTTTAGAAAGGACGAGAGTGGCTTTACATCCACTTTAAGGTAAAAAAATAAGTGTGTGTTTTTTGATACACGGGCAATATTGTCAGATTTACAGAACCGGCATTATAAACTAAACCGTTCGTATTGTTTTTGCAGGAGATGATGGGACAAGCAAAGAAGCGGTGAGCACAGGGAAGCTGAACCAAGAGAACGAGCACATTTACAACCTGTGGTGTTCGGGACGCCTGTGCTGTGAGGGCATGCTCATTCAGCTAAAGGTGCCGTTTGTTTTGTCTTCATACCAAAGTAATGGCCTGTATTGTTCACAGATAGCTGATTGGGTCTATCTTGATTGGATACAAATTGTATAAATTAGGTAGCTCTTCATACTACATATTTTCTTTAATTCCAGACTGGGTTGCACAATCAGATTGTAACATGTATGGTGACCTTTAGGCTGGTCATAAACTATACAATCTGAATGTACTATCTCTACCGTTTCCTTTTTAGGTTTACCAAAACGATGTCATAGGACACACCTGAACAATCCATGCAAATAGCATCAAATCCTCAACTACATAGATCTATAAAAAATATTGTACTATCAGATAGTATAGTCACGCCTATGATTGTTTTATCTGATTCTGTGAAGAACCAATCTGGTCTATGAATGATCAAGAGGAGTCATTTAATTGATTTCAAGCAAAACCAATCAAATTAATTGAAATTATTCTGATTGGTTTGGACAGAAAATGTGATCATAGGACAGTATATAATTTGATTTGATCGTTAAGAGTAATAAAGGGGCAGGTCTCCCAGGTAATGTCATTGAACAAACATGGACATGTCAATATTTGGTCAGTAATTTCATTCAAATGAGGTGGGGGGGGGGGGTCGGTATCTGGGTGCCCCTTACAATAAGCCCACTGCCTGCAGACCACCTCAACCACAGGGCCAGGGTTGTGGGGAAGAGGCCCTTATTCCCATTAACATATGGGACAAGGTACCCCCCCCCCATATGTTGGACATGTGCATCCCCTCCTGAACCATACCAGGGCACGTTTGTTTCTCCCTCTTTTTCCTGGCCTGGCAGACTGAATGCTCGGATAAGGGTCTGGTATGGATTTTTGTATCAGGGAACCTCGCACAGCCAGGTGAGGGGGGCGGGCTTCACTGATCTTAATAGCATGTCTTGTTATAATTCTGAAATTAGAAAAGTTAAGCTCCTCCAAGACGGCCATATCCTTGTTTATAGATAAAAATTCAAATACAAAGGTGCCTCTAAAAGAAACGGGTGTAAATCAGCAGCCATGCAAATCAAATTGAAATGCTGATTGTTGCAAATCTCTCCCTCCAGCTGCAGACAGGGCAGATGTCATTTCTTTGACAGCAATATTCTGAAAGCAAAGCGTTAGAACACAAACCAATTGGTTGTAGAGGGGTTGCACAGCATTGTTTTGCAGTATTATAGAAATCCTTTATTTTTTAATGGATGCAATGTTTATAGAAGTTCTACTTTTTTTTTGTTAATTTTTCAGTTGAAGAGTATGTCCTATTTGTTTGCTTCTCTGGGGTAATTGTATTAAAAGCTTCTTCCTGTTTTCCAGTTTTTGAAACGCCAGGACCTGTTGAATGTGTTGGCTCGTATGATGCGTCCAACTTGTGATCAAGTGGTATGTATTTCTTTTTTTTGGAAATTACTTCCCCCTGTACTGCCTTTCATTTAGGTTAGTTGTACACGTATGCCAATTGCATGCGCTTTGAACCTCATCCAATTTGCATGATATGTGAAAGAACATTGCTTTCTATTGTGCCAGTTCACATGTGTCTGGTGCAGCTGGAGTACAGGTTCAGTCCGAATTGAAAGAGTCATGTCTGTTTTCTGAGCAGTGTGGGCTGGCTCAGGTGCGAATTCAGGCCCACTGACTTCTATGGGAACTCTTCTGAAATGTGCCTGTCATTTAACTGTCCCTGCCGCCGACCTGACCTGTCCCTGCCGCCGACCTGACCTGTCCCTGCCGCCGACCTGACCTGTCCCTGCCGCCGACCTGACCCTGCCACCGACCCAAAATGTTGAACTACTACTTTGTCAACTAGTTGTGAAAACTGAGCTTCATTTCACACTGCACATGCGAGAATTGAATTCCTGTGTAAAGAGCTCCAGAATTATTGTTTGCCATTTTCTACTTCTGGAAAGCATCTCAGATCTACAGTTCAGTTCTGTGGTGTATTTGTAAACCAATATTTTCTTTTGTCTATCTATCGCTTTCAAGCAAGTAAAAGTGACTATGAATGATGAGGATATGGATACGTATGTGTTTGCCGTTGGTTCTCGAAAGACCCTGGCACGGCTGCAGAAAGAGATGCAGGACTTGGTAAGGTGCCCATATTTTGGTAGCTGATGATGAACCATGATTGTGGTATAAACACCCTAACAGGTCTGTTTTTCTTCTATGTAGAGTGAGTTTTGCAGTGATAAACCCAAGTCTGCAGCCAAGCTGGGGCTCCCGGAATCTCTGGCTATTCTGTCTGAGATGGGGGAGGTCACAGACGGTGTCCTGGACACCAAGGTGGGTAATAAGCTCTACCTCTTTATAGCTTTAGCCCAATTCCCTCTAGACAAACAATTACACATGCTCTCTCTTTCTCCCACAGATGGTTCACTTTCTAACAAACTACGCTGATAAGATTGAATCCATCCATTTCTCGGACCAATTTTCTGGTCCAAAGATTATGCAAGAGTAAGTATTCCGAGCAGGGAGCTTCTATATGTGAGTGATGTCATGGCTTTGGCTACCCTGTCCTATTGGCTCAGGATAATTATAGTCGCTGTATTAAAGCGGTAGTAAAGCCGCTGCTGTTTTTGTTTTTTTCATATCTGTAAAGCAAAAGCCATAATGACCTAGTAAGCACCGCATACTAGCTCATTATGCAATACTCATTATTCAATACTTGCCTTGGAACGAGGTTAGGGGAACTTACCTTGTCCACGCCGAGGGAGATGTCACCTTTCCTCGGCGTGTCTTCCGGGTATCGCCGCTCCAGCGCTGTGATTGGCTGGAGCGGCGATGATCTCACTCCAGTGCATGCGTGCAGGAGACTTCTGTCCGGCGGCTGGCGGCCCTTTAGCCGAAGATCCCCGCTGCTCATGCTCCGCTTGCAGTCAGCGTCGCATTGCGAGGGGGAATATCTCCTAAACCATAGAGGTTTAGGAGATATTCTTTATACCTACAGGTAAGCCTTATTATAGGGATGGTGTAATCTTCATGTGTGGAATCCTGGGAATACAGAAGACCTCCCTCTCCCATAGACTGCTGAGCTCCACTCATTGACATCTCTTCGTCTTCCTAAACCCCAAAGATGATATAATATATTTGTAAAACGGAACAAGAGATTACATAGAAGAATGTCCTCTCATAGCTAAGAAGTATTTTCTAGTTGATCAGTCCCATCTACCTGATGATGGTGTGACCTTCCTGTGTGGAATCCCAGGAATACAGAGGACGGGGACATCTCTCTGGAGGGTTCCCACTTCTAACCCCCAAGTCATTGTCTAGCTAAAAATACCGATTCAAACTTGAAAAACCAAAAAAAAAATGCCAGAAACAACCTGGTCTTTCAAGTGGTTAAGAATGCAACCAGCTGACTGCCGAAGAACTGAAACTAATGTATATGTGTATATATTTATTTATAAAAATTGTGTATATAAGGATAGATCTATCCATATCCCAATTTTTTGTATAATATGAAAATATTACACTGGGTAAATAGATACCCAACATGTAGTTTTGCAACAGCTTGGGGGCTGCCCGTTTGAGACCCCTGCTTCAGATTCTCATGGTTAATTGTGGCTCTGTGGTCTCATATCATTTTATGTTACAGGGAGGGGCAGCCACTCAAACTGCCAGAAACTAAGAAGACTATGATGTTTACATTTAATGGTATGTAACGAGACTCTAAGAGTTGATCTATTAATGCACTGTACGGCAGATAATGCTGTAAGACTGTACTGGAGTAAACCTTTGTCCTTCCTGACAGTGCCTGGAGGAGGAAACGCATCTGTTAAAGATATTGAGGGCCTTCTGCCACTAATGAACATGATCATGTACAGCATTGAAAAAGTAAGGAAGTTCCGTTTGAACAGAGAGGTAAGTGGATGCATGCTACATCAACTTGAGTCTCATTTCTGAATGATTTTGCCTGGGGAAGCAATGTAATGTTACATGCATAACATAATCTTGTCAGTTCCCCCTCTTCACTGAAGGGTAGTAAAATGTGCCTGCTCTGTAGACTGCTGCTGAGCCTCCTCAGAATGTGGATGCTCATCCACGGCTCTGTCTCCCTTAACCACTTCCTTCAAAAAGATGTACCTGTACGCCCTCTAAATGAAGTGGTTATGCCGGTGCCATAGTTGCATGCATGACCCCTGATTTATTTTTATTCCAGTCGTTAATGCTGAATAAATTAAAAGCGATCTGAGCAGCTGAATAGCCGCTGTATCAATTTTACATGCGTCCCACCGAGGAGCCTGACCATAGAAATGACCAATAAACGGAACATCCCGATCATCTCTATCGTTTAAGTAACCGGATGCCACAAGTATTTTGTCCTTTCTGGTTTTGATGTAATGTAAACGGGCCTCTGAAAGCATCTGATAAAACCGATCTTGCATCTCTAATTAAAGGAAGAAAATATTGAGGGGAATTTACCAAGACTTATGCAGCCAGATTCTGAAACCGCTGTGCATGGCAACCAATCAAAGCTGAAAATGAAAGCTAATTGGTTCTTTTGCACATCTGCACCATATTTTGTCACTTCAGTTTGAATAAATCCCCCTCCATTGTCGTTATATGCATTTTAAGACATAAGTTTCATGCATTTGTCTGAACTTGTGCCTGTAATCTGTGCTGCCCATCCCTATATTTTGCACAGTTTCCCTACATAATTGCTTTGTATCCGTTGATGGCAGGGCAAACAGAAAGCTGATAAGAACCGCTCCCGCGTGGAAGAAAACTTCTTGAAGATAACACACGTGCAGCGCCAGGAAGCAGCCCAGAGCCGCCGGGAGGAGAAGAAACGTGCAGAAAAGGAGCGCATTATGAATGAGGAAGACCCTGACAAACAGCGTCGGCTGGAAGTAAGCATATCGTAGTGATGGGCTGGGTATTGGTCGGGTCAAACCCGCCAGGAAGCCATCACTGCATACCGACAATCATGGGCAGGGAGGCCTTTCCCAACCAGCAGATGCACTTACGCTGCCTATGATTGGCGGTGTGCAGGGGTGGCTTTTTGTAATCTTTTGGACCCGAACAAGTCCGATCATTGGCACCACTGTATAGGAGAAAAAATGCAGGAGCAACAATAGTTCATGCATAATCCTGTTTTCCTCTTACAGTGCATAGTTTAAATGTTATATTTTTTTGGCACAGAAAGTTTAACGCTCCTGTTCTTTTTACCACTCTCTCAGGAAGCCGCCCAGCGCCGTGAGCAGAAGAAGATAGAAAAGAAACAAATGAAGATGAAGCAGATCAAAGTGAAGGCCATGTAATAGAATTATGCTGCTTTCAGACCAATCCTTTATTATCCCTTCACCTGCAGGGGAACAGAGAAGCCTGATTTAGCAGCTGTACTTCCAGTGCAGAGATTATCCCTTTTGTTAAAGAAAAGGTAGTGTCCTCTGAGTTTCCACATACATGCTGCCAGATAACCCATGTGATCACTCGCAGACCACAGAGCTTTTCAGATAAAGCTCGTCTCTCTGCTTGTGTCAGAAAATCTACATGGCTCTCAAACTGGTGGCCCTCCAGCTGTCGAGAAACTACAAGTCCCTTGAGGTTATTGCAAGGCTGACAGTTACAAGCACAACTCTGTCGGGCAGATGCAAGATGGGACTTGTAGTTCCGCAACAGCTGGAGGGCCGCCAGTTTGAGACCCCTGATCTACATTGTGAACTCTGTTAAAGCTCAACTCCAGCCAAATTATTATTTTTTTCATTTTGGATGGCTTGTACCTATCATCAGCTGGGGAGTTTCGTCCTGTTGACACTTTCTTGGGGACAGAAAGTGATGGAAAATCTAAGTGTACATTTTAATAATTTCTGAAAAGTTGTCAACTTTGTATTGAGTCCCCATTTGGGAGATTTCTACTTCATTTCCTGTGTATTTTGACAGGGTATCACACAGGCCAGAAAGTGAGGGGGATCCTTCCAGTGGGGACCTAGCCAGCATTAAAACACATTCTCAAGTAGAGAAAGGTCTAGTCATATGCCAGCAGCAGAATCCCCAAGGAGAGGGTTGCACTCCATTCACAGTGCAAAATTGGTGCATCGTTCTCGCAACTTTTGGCTTTGATCAGTTAAATTGACAACTGTTGCATTGTAGAACATTCAGGTATAACTTGTGTGCATCTTTTGAGGATTAACATTGAAGTTTGTGGCGCTCAAGTTGCATGAAAGTCAGACCAAAGTAGTACATGAACTAGTTTAAAGTTGCTGCAACTTTAAGTCACACACATATGAATGGTTATCATAAGAACGCTGCAGAATGTTGCTGGTTCAGCTAGCGAGGGGGAGGCTTGTTGGCAAATGGTATGTGGGCTGCTGGCTTGTGTGACACCAGCCATAGAGTTTGAAACGCTGTCAGGATTTTATTGCTGTCTGTGCCCCCACTGTGTGGGATTTTACCCCATTTCCTGTCCCATTGATTGGTATTGTAACAGGAAGTGGTGAGCAAAGCTCTACATGGATGCTGACAGCATATATAAACATTGACATTGGTTCTAACTCTTCCCTGCTTTGGTTGGACTAGGGCTTTAACCATTTGTCTACACAATAAGTGCTCTTAGGGCCAGTCCATATCAGATGCAGTTCAGTGTGCTTTTTTTCTACACTAAAAATGCATGCACAGTGTTTTCCATGTATTCCAATGGCTTTAGTTTACACCATGCAGAAACTAACCAGAAACTGTCTGCATGGTGTGAACTAGAGCCATTGGAATACATGGAAAACACTGTGCATGCATTTTAGTGTAGAAAAAAAGCGCACTGAACTGCATCTATTGTGAACTGCCCCCTAATGTGCAGGTAAATCCTCCTATCGGTTTCAGCCAAGGAAGCTGCCATATTGGCCTCTGTTTAATCTTCAACTGCCATGAGACATGTGATCAGTTATGACGCCAGCCATTGGATGGTTTAACAGTTTGGGTGAGAACACAACCAATGTGACAGTTACATTCCCAGCAAATGCTTTAAATGTAAGGAACTGTTAAATGGATGGGTTTACTTCTGCTTTAAAGAAACTGTCTGCTTGTTCACATGGTACCTGTGACATCACTAGAACACAAAGTGGCAATAACATAATAGTGGAAACAGGAGTTTGAAGCTGTAACGTTTAGCAATCAATCTTATGATTGATTTGAGGCTGTTTTTATGAAGGTTACAGCTCCTCGCTGCTCCCAACATACCAGAACCCCATTATTGGCTTTTCTGCTACCCTGCACTGTAGAAGGGATTCAGGAAATTCTGATTTTAATACTTATCGATGCTCTCCCTTCAGCTCCCATCCCGAATTTTATAGATATAATATAAAAGTATTTAAGTTATTGCAAAAATATTTCTGAAAGCTGTATAAAACAAAATAAAGGTAGTATTATTGGTAGCGTGTCCACCAGAAGGGGGGGGGGGGGGCAGTAGAGATGCCGTGTGCTTGGATTACTAAAGTCTAATGTATGCAATGATCTTTTATAACTGATGTAAAGTTCAATTCACAAGAGCATGCGCTATTCCCATTACCATGCGTCACTTTCTTTTATTATTATTTTTTGTTTAATTTCAATTGAGAAATAGATTTTTCATGCGCATTGGATATGCTTATGGCACACATTTTAATTTATCTTTTAATTTTTTTTTATTTTTTGAGTGTTATTTGTAAAGCTTCTTGCGCCCTAAAATACCTCTAGCTTCAGGGTGGTGATGACAGGGAATGTTAATTTGCTAGGAGAGAAAGAAAGGGAAACTTTTAAGGTGATGACAAAGTCATTCAAAAATAAGCTTTTCAGATATTAAATGGCTATTTCATGTAAAGGAATAAAAGTCCACAGCTAAACTATATTTCTTTTGATGCATTGAGGGACAAAAGAAAGCCATTCATGTTCCGGTTATATTTCTGTCTACTGCAGGATTGAACACTGGCAAATAATGACTGTAGGCCAGCCCAGGGTGGGCCTTTAGGTCTGTCATGAGAAAGACTACATTTTTTCTGACATCTTTTGATAATTTTTGCCATTAAGCTACTCTTTCCCATATTTGCAAGGCTGCCACCTGGTCCCCTGTTCACATGGTTTACAAAGGTGGTTGTTAGGGTTGTCTTCCGATGCCAATTTCGTGGGGCAAAGTTTTATAGGCGTCTTTTATTGGGCCTGTTAGCATTTGTTTTCTGTGTTGCCGACCCTTCAGTTGGATTGCTTTTGGACATATAAAAGTTTTAGGATTTCCTGTATCCCTCAATGGATGAGAAACTGAGAAGGATTTTTGTATTCCCTTTTAAAGGGGTTGTGAAGGGTTTTTTTTTTTTTTTCTAAATAGGTTCCTTTTAAGCTAGTGCATTGTTGGTTCACTTACCTTTTCCTTGTATTGACCTTCTAAATGTTTTTTTTCTTTGTCTGAATTTCTCACTTCCTGTGCCTTCTCGATGAACTTCACACCATCATCCGAGCCGTGTTTAGTCAGCCAGAACAGTTTACTGAGGAGGAACAGGAAGTGAGAAATTCAGACAAAGAAAAAGGGAAATGGAAGGAAAAGGTAAGTGAACCAACAATGCACTAGCTTAAAGGAACCTATTTGGAAAATAAAAAACGAACCTTTACAACCCCTTTAAAATTATTTTCTTGAAGCCCATTGAGGGACACAGGTCCAACCTCGTGTTCTGATCATGCACTTGGCACTGCCCGCTAAAAAAGGCATACTGGTAGTAGGAGGGGTTATGCTGGGCTGATTTTATATATATATATATATATATATATATATATACACACACACACACACATTTTTGGTTTGCCAGTGTCCAGTCTTACTGTAGGCGAAAGCATAACCCGTAAATGAAAAGCATTCCTCAATGCACTCCAAGAAAATGATTTTATGGTGAGCCTGATATCCTGTTTTATGTCCCTGAATTGAACATTTTAGCAGTGAGACAGGCACTGGTGTTTTCAGGAGATGGGAAGGAGAAGATGGACCTACAGAAATAAAATATAATGAATACGATAACCTAAGACCGTTTTTTTCTGACTGGTTCTTCTGACGGTGGTTCATCAGTGCTGTGAAGGAATCAAATCGCCTACCTCAACTACTAAAATGGGCATACATAGACATTTTTTCTTGCCTCTTTATAGTATAACTAAAGACAATTTTTTTTTTTTTTTTTTTTTTTTTTGGACAAAGTGGAGAGGGATTAGAACGCCATAGATTTCCTCACTTTGAAGCGATTTCCTCCCACTTCTCGCTTCAGTTATTGGATATAAAATGAAAGGAAATCTCCCCAATGGTACACGAATGGCTAAACCAAATGTGACGGGTTATAACCCTCCCTCACTCTATTCAGATTGGGGGGGAAAAAAAAAAAAGTTTTGCCTTTTTAGTTCTACTTTAACGTAAATTGAATGATAGATGGAGGCTGCCAATGAGAGTGCTTGTTGCTTGACTTTTGGACAAGCAAAACTCCAGATTTTTCATTTTTTTCCTCTAGAAGATGTTGAAGCCAATGGATCAACATGACCGTTTAGGGGCTGGAGAAGCCAACATTAGCGGTTTCCATGTCTTTCAGTAGAGGTTTTTCTATAAAATGCCCCTGCCGCTTGCATCTGAGGCTCCTGATTCTTGGACTTGAAACTATTAAGGATGCAACTTGTTATGCCAAGGGCTATGCCCCTTCTGGGGTAACATGCCAGTAGTCTGTGGGTTTTATGCTGTAATCTAAGGTTATTGGTCTCATTGGGACCTGTCTCCTTTCTAAAGTGGTCCCACCTCACACTGTGCTACGCGGCAGTGTAGCAAGTATTTTGCACACCCCCCTCTATTAGCTACAAGTCTCACATGGATATTAATATTCAATGGATAAAGATGAAAATATTACCAAGTAACACTAATGAAGAAAAGCATAATCTCAGAAGCTATGCAAAAAAAAAAAAGATTAATTTTAAAGTTGTAGGCCATAATCTATATGAAGCCAAGTCTTTAAGCTAATAATTCTAATATACTGGCCAGTAGTTAGGTGATTTTCATATTTTTTTGTTTGTAGAAATCAGGGCTACACTTGACTTCTTGTTGCACAGGACACTGATAAAACGTACGCCCTGCAGCGCCCCCCTGCTGGTGAAATACAGTATAGCATCTCCGTTGCAATGCAGTGGAGCTTTTATGAGCAGTACCATTGTTGAGCAGACAAACTAAGACTTCCAATATAAAGAGCAACAGAAATAAATCTGTGTTTTGTTTGTTTTTTGACAAGCTAGACAGATGGGTGTTGGGCCGATAAAGGGTCTAATTTTGGGCTCAGTTTTTAAGTTAATGTAATTTAATACTTGTGTGATGTGTTGCTATAATTCTCAAGGATGAATGTAAAGATTATGTGATCACAGGAGCCTAAAATAAAGCGGTCGATCATCTGGTCCTAAATTGAATTTGTACATTTGGCCCCCTGCTCCTTTTTATAGCTGGCTTGACAACTCATGTGTTTCCCCAGGGCTTTGTGTAAGCTTCAATTGAGTCCAGTGAAAGATTACACAGGACTAGGGATGCGCCAATACTGAGTATTGTCACGAGTGCTCGTAAAAAAAATGCTCCCAATACAGATACTTTGCAGTGCATTTGGGTCCATACAAAATGCATGGGCGCAAATCCCACTGCAAAGAATTGCATGCAATTTTAAACAGAAATGCAGTGTGGTTTCCCCGCACCGCTCCTGTGTGATCCCAGGCTTGTTATAGTAAAGTTTGCATAGGAGCGATGACGTTTCCACCAGCTCCGGGTCCCATCCAACTGTAGACATCTGCTGCTCCTCCTGCCTCTCCCATTGCTTTGTTTCCCCCCAGCCTCCAGTGGTTTGAGCCATCTTCCTCCTAGTGCTGACAATTTGGACTACAGGGATTCTGATTGGTCAGCGCCGTCACATGGAGCTGTCTAGCCTGTACGGTCAGGAATGGAAAAGCTGCGAGATTTCAACTCCCCGGACCAGTGAAGTGGGATCAGTAATCTGATACAGCAGGACTGGGTTGGGATAAGGAGGGGGGTCCAATAGATGGCTCGAATCACTGGAAACTAGAGTGAAATAAGCCATGGGAGAGGCAGGCGCAGCCACATATGTCCACAATTGGATGGGCGTCAGATCTACATAGTTGCATAGTTAGGGTGAAAAAAGACACAAGTCCATCTCGTTCACAGGTGTCAAACACAAGGCCAGTGGGCCGAATCCGGGCCATCTCATGTGGCCTCGCACTGCAGCTGCACCCCCTCCAGACCCCTACTTTCTGCTTTCAAGCAATGCATCCAGCTTCTTCCCAGCAGGGGACTGTCTCTTGACATCTAATGTAAGGGGAGGGGATGCGCTGGAAATCTAATCTTACAGATACAACAGGCCCTTTTAAGAACAATCATAATGCTGATGCGGCCCACGATGAAATTGAGTTTGACACCCCTGATCTAGTTTAACCTTAAAGAAGAATAAAAATATCGTACAATCCAATATACCCAATTCTATACCCACAGTTGCTGGTGGAACCTGTAATGCAGGGGGGCTTTCCTGCTTCTGTGTGCACTCGGGTTCAAAATCCAAGCCTGGTTTCACACACCCGAGTGGTGGGGAAAACGATTGGAATCGCATCTCTATTCAAATTTGCATGCAATTCTTTGCAGTGGGATATGCGCCCATTCATTTTGCATGGATACAAATTGCATCGCAAAGTATCTGTACTGGGTAAGGGTATCTGCGCAGCCCTGCACAGGAATAAGGACCCACTCCTGTATTACGGTGCTCAGGTCAGCAATTGGCCACTCAGGCACTCGGTACTGCACATGTGTCGAAGAGGAGAGGTCTAAGCTCCCTTTTCTCTTTGACAAGCGAACAGGACAGCAGCAGAGAAAACAAAGGAAGCATAAGTAGCAGGTTGGGTGGTTATTAAGTGAACCCTACAAGGCAAAGTCTCCCTTTATACTGCCCAGTCACAACCATTTGAGTGATCCTACTTCTCATGTAACTCACCTGTCCACCCTCCAGATGAGATCCTCATGCTTTTTAATAATTGGCCCTAGTTTTATCTCTTCTCAGTCAGAACAGGCTATCGGTCAGACTTTTTCATCCTAAGGCCATGTCTTTGATGATTCTGATGGTACATTTTCTCATTTTTATCCCATATGATATATTGGATTTGCATATGACGGTATGAGGTAGAACTGTTGGCTGTATGCAGTACTACTTTTGCTGTAGATGTCCGCTCTCGGGTGGATTTATCTTATAGTCTTGTGGCTGGTGGAGCATGCTGAAGAATCCTCAGATTGTCATCCTTGAAAACGATCGTGTCTTCTATGCTTTCGACATCGTGAAAACGCAAATTTCTTAGATGATGAAAACACGACTGTATGTATGGCACAAGCCAGCATATTTTTTTGTTTTTTTTCAACTCCTATTCATAGCTGTCATCTACTGTTGAATTTGAGGGGCATTCAGGGAGCTGCAAAGCCATATAACCTAGAAATGTGTTTCTCAACTCAACTCCCAGTCCTCAAGGCGCCCCAACAGGTCATGTTTTCAGCCTTCCCATCATTTTGCACAGGCGATTTGATCAGTTTCACTGCCTTTAATAATTACCACAGCTGTTTTCATCTGAGTGAAAACCTGACCTGTTAGGGCGCCTTGAGGACTGGAGTTGAAAAACCCTGACCTAGTACCTTCTTCACACAGCTTTTTCTGACTAGTAAGCGTTCATCTAGTGTCCAGCCATTCTTGTTAACGCTAATAAAGCACCCTTCAGATCCAGGGTAGGGATAACGCATCATAACAAGCTCATACATGGTGCAAATTTCTTTAATGCCACCACAGGAAAGAAATTAGCTTGATACCCCTATCAACACAGTGTGGACAGGGGAATTCCTCATGCCGATTCATTGTATTCTCCCAGCGGGAACGGCTATCCCCTCCAGGAGAAGACAGTGATTATTAATAGCCGCTAAACCAGCCGCTAGCAATAATCGCCCTGTAAGATCCAGCAGGCTGGTTGTACCCAAGTTGATTGATCAACTTTGGTACATCGCCTATACATGCTTCAAATCTCAGCCGGTTCAGCATTTGAACCATCTATGTCCGGCCCTAACTTGAGTGCTGGCTGTCACTTTAATCCTTACCTGCTGGTCTTGCCCAAATGTGGCTGCATGGCGGTGGGTTTTATTGCTGTGCTACCACATATATGGATACAACTAGTGTTGCTGTTCTGTGCTGGGAACACGCTCATGATTGAGCCCCCGGAACTGTGATTGAGCTGTCACTGTTTGCGACCCGGGGCTGGTAAGACAGGCTCCCAATCATTTGACAACTGTGAGAGCCAATCAGAGTGATCACATGATTGGAAGGCCCACCCAGGAAATACCTCCAGCTTTAAGATCTCCTTTAAACGGCAGAGAGGAGTTCCATGAAAGACCAACCCTCTAAGATGTCTACTTTCCCCATACTTCCCTGGGGAGAGTGAATGGCCGGTCCAGAACAAAACTGCTTGAAGGCTTTCAGCACTACATGATTTTTAAAGCTTGTTATCACCTTCAATAAAAGTTATGTACTGTTTGTTTTACAAATTCATAAAATGGACCTGAAGGATACACAATGCTGACTTGAAAGCTGTGCAAGTACTTTACAAACGCTTACCGTTCACACTGCTCTTGGTGTCTACAAGCGGAACAAAGCCCATAAGTCAGCCTGGTTCTAAGCCACCAGTGAGACACTTCCTATTAAGTTTGGGGGATGCCGAATCCATCTACCTATTTCCATTCCTGAATGCTCCTATCAGTTGGCCGATCAATGCACAGGTTTTGGTTGTTACGAGCGTGCAGATTGTTAGCAATAAAGGTGAAGTGATCAGACCTCTGGATACTCAGGAACCCCACCTTTAATTGCTGCTTTCATATAGAAGTGGGTGCAGATGGAATGTTCTGGTTATTGTACATTTTTAATATTCGCGTGATTGGAATGCTGTGTGCGATTTTATTCTTCCTTGTACATGGTCATGTGATCGCCACGGAAGCATTGCAGCTGTTCTGCCGTTCTAAATTTTTACCTGTCAAATGAACAATAAAACTGATGTAATACATATAACTGCCTGTGTGGTTCTTGCATTGACTAGGTTGGTTAATCTTTTATCAACAATACTGTATTAGTAGACCTTACTGTATCTTTTACAAGTCTGCAGAAATACCTGGAATATCACAATATACAGCATTATTAGCTTGTTAAAAAAAAAATCCTTGAGCTCCAGGTAAATTACCATGTCTGGGATTAGATCATGGCATCAGTAATAATATGTGCTTAGTCAGCAATTAATGCTAAACACATTGGGGTGGGGGAATTTACTAAAACTGGAGTGCTCGGAATCTGATGCAGCTGTGCATGTTAGCCAATTGGCTTTTAACTTCAGCTCGTTCAATTAGGCTTTGACAATAAAACCTGGAAGCTGATTGGTTACTATGCAGAGGTGTACCAGTTTTGGGAAATTTCCCCCAAAATCAAAATAAAGATCTCCATCAAATAGTCGTGATAACCATGTACTTGGTGCAATCTGTTCTCATATTAGATATATATATATATATATATATTTCAAATGCACCAAATGACTCAATATGAATTTAAAAAAAATTCAAACTATTTAATGTGTATATCAAATAGTCCCTAGTGTTAATCAGTACGAAGCTCCTTTTTTATGTCTTTTCTTCCACCACCAACTATATTTAATAAGCGCACCAGAGGTAAGTGCTGGCCCCCCTGAAACTGGGATGGGTAGTGAGGAGTGGAATCAAAAATGTATGCCATTAGAAAGACTGAAGGTGGTAAATGGTTTTCGAGGTTCTGTATGCGGCTAGGCTCCCAAAAAGCCTCACATGTGGTATCCTCATACTCAGGAGAAGCAGCAGAATGTATTTTGGGCATATGGACATATCCATGGGATGTTTGAGCGATATATCATTTAGTGACAACTTTGTGGGGAAAAAAGTGTAATTTTCCCGAAACGTATGGCAAAATATTCCATGGACTCGACATGCCTCTGCAAAAAGCTTGGGGTGTCTACTTTTCACACATCACCCACTCTTCTAACCACTTGAAGACAAAGCCCTTTCGGCCACTTTTTGTTTACATGGAAAAAAAAATGTTTTGCTAGAAAATTACTCTGAACCCCCAAACATATATTTTTTTTTAAAGCAAAGGCCCTACAGATTAATATGGTGGGTGTTGCAATTTTTTATTTTCACACAGTATTTGCGCAGTAATTTTGCAAATTTAAATGTGAATGCACCTACAACACACTATATTACCCAAATGTTTGGTAAAATATAAGATGATCTTAAGCTGAGTACATGGATACCAAACACGACATTCTTTAAAATTGTGCACAACCGTGCAGTGGCGACAAACTACATACATTTTTGAAAGCCTTTACAGGTTACCACTTTTAGATTTACAGAGGAGGTCTACTGCTAGAATTATTGCCTTCAATCTGACGTTTGCGGTAATACCTTACATGCATGGTGTAATTGTTTACATATGACATGAGTTTGCCTTAGCACGGAGGGAAAGGTGTGCCTTTTTTTTTTTTTATATAAATACTTACTTTTATATATATATATATATAAGTATCTTTTTATTTGTTTATGTTTCAATAGTATTAAAGTTTTGTATAAAAAAAGAAGATATAACAAAATTATCTCAGCATTTTACTGTACAATACAAAACACATTGAGGGAATAGCATGTTGAATAATCTGTGATATTAGAGACACACACCCATATTCCTGAAATAGTCCAAAGTAAACAATGATCTGCCAAGAGTGTGCAATTGAGTAAATCTTAACTATAAAGTCAGAATTCAAAAACCCCATATCATATTTATTTTTAAAGAAAGGTAAAGGAGAAAAGAGGGAGCAAATCAGAGAAGGCAAAGTGTGGGAGGGGGGATATTTTTTTTAATATATATAATTTTTATGACAGAAAATGTAAATATGATGGCAATAGTTAGTGACAGGAATTCTTTAAAAAAAAAAGCCTGTGGGCTGAACAAGAAAAGTGATCAATGGGTATGCCCACCATTAGAATACTGCCCTGCATCTTCCCAATTCTTTTTTTGTTTTGTTTTAACAAATCACCTCCTACAGTGCTGGAATCGCTGATTTACGTATTGTAAGAGCAAACTCTGTTGCTGTCCAGATAAATAAATGAGTGCTGCAGCTGAATGGCGTGCCTGAAAAGAAAATAATGGTTAACAATAAAACGCAGTAAACTATAAAAGCATACCTGAAAAGCAAACCTGATAAAACATAGCAACAATACCATTGCAGTTAAGCATCAAAAATAGCAGAACAATAGAGAAAGAACAATAATTAAATGATAACAATTTTTTTTTTGTAACGGTTCCAGGTTTGGGTCTCTAAAAATGCGATGGCATCTTCGGAGACCCTGTGAAAGTGTGACCTAGTCTGTGCATTGCTGTATGCTACGCTAATACTCCACTAGTGTGTGGTGGTAGTCAAAACATTCACTGATGCAAAGACCAGGATGGTCAGGACAGTAGGGACAATAATAGCGGGTGTTACGCTTATGTCTGCGTTTCCTACAGACACAACATCTTCTTTGGGGGGCTTGTTGGGTAGGGGTACCAGGGACTGCGCAGGCGCAATCCGAGCCAATGGAAATCACTGAATCTGATCATATGTAGCAACGGGTCCAGGGCGACGTGGAAGTGGCCAGTCGGCCTCACGTCGGTTGCTCGGCCTCCTGGCTCTTTTTTTAAGATCCTCCAATCCACAGGGATGGTAAGGAATGAGCCTGGATGCCTCCCTGAGCTGCACATGTGCTGTGTGTACACCTAAAGAACAGCTGTTCAGGTTTGGAGATTTCTGTGGGCTTCGTCTGCGCCTGCACAGTATAGCAGGGAACCATATCGATGGGGGAACTAGCTCGACAAGACAACGGTTTGCGTTTATCTGCGGCAAAACAGCTGTCCGTGTGAAAGGGGCCTTAGACGTCCTCTCTCTGGAACTGAAAAGAGTTCCATGAGGGGAGATAACATCACTTCCCCTGCCTGTGTTTACACTTAAACAAGCAGGGGAAGCATTTAATTTGCTAGAACCGATCAGGGGGTCCAGGCCAGAAATCATTGGCTTGGACCTGAAGACTGATCAGTTCTGTAATGCTTCCGAACACCGCGGAAGCGAGGGATGTGTACGGCTACGCACATGTCGCACCTGTGCCATCCTGCTGACGTAAATCGGTAATTGGCGGTCGGCAAGTGGTTAACGGTAAATGAGAGATCTGGGGTCTTTTTGACTCCAGATCTCTCAATAAAGAGCTGTTATGCTTATTTATATTACAAGGGATAATTACATTCTTCGTAATAGGAATAAAAATGATAAAAATAATAAAAGTTTACAGTATAAAAGTAAATAAAAAAAGAAGACATAAGAAAAAAAATGTAAAGCGTCCCATTCCTCTGAGGTCATGCACAGAAGCGCGCGCATCCATAAGTCGCGCCCACATATGTAAACAATGTTCAAACCACACATCTGAAGTATCGCTACGATCGTTACGGTTAGAGCAATAATTCTAGAACAAGACCTCTTTAACTCTAAACATGTAACCTGTAAAAAATTAAAGCTTCGCCTATGGGAATTTTTAAGTACCGTACTTTGGCGCCATTTCACGAGCATGTGCAATTTTAAATGTGTGACATGTTAGGTATCTATTTACTCGGCACAGTCCCTCCAAATCAGGGAGCTATGATTGCTTTTCTGATGACAACCCAAAATTTGGGATTTTCTTTCACTTTCAATGATAAAAGTAAACAGAACAAATAGGAAGAGTCACCCCCCCTCTAACGGGGACACAGACAGCAATGAAAGCCTGACGGGTTCAAATCACTCTCCACTCTATTAAAAACAAAAAAAAAAGGTTTTACTTTTATTTATCATTTAACACTTCCCGTTATATATAAACAGTCTTCTATATGCACATAGATGAATATCATTATGTAACAAAGGCATAGCTAGACGGCTGAGGTAAACACGCTTCGGCGGGCTCCATTTTGCCGGAGCCACTTTCCATTGGATGAGCACAGGGGTCCACAACAACATGGCTCCTGCAGCGCGGACACATCTAGCGCCCAGACGCGCTATAGAGCGGAAGTGACGTGTGAGGAGGTGGCTGTCGCGGCGTGGTGACGTCTGCAGGCCGCTGCGAGCTCCGGTGTGAGAACGGCGGAAAGGTGATGGTGATAGACGGGCTGGAGGGGGGTTGTTGGGTTCTCTATGACTGTGTAAGCGGAGTGGGGTGATGTGTGTACCCGGGGGTGCCTGTATGACAATGTGTATAGAGGGGGAGGAGAACACGGACATTGGTGGGTCTTCTCCTCATGCAGTCTCGTCTCTGACTTTTAACAAGCATGCAGCCAGTGAAGTCAGGCTGGGGACTCACCGATCATCACAACAAGCAGGCCTTTAAGCATTGGCCGTGGCAGGTCACAGGACAGGGAGGTGGGGATTCTGGAAATGCTGGTTGTTATGGAGATCCTCTGGGATCACAGAGGCCTGTGGGAGTGCAGCCAGGACCCTAATGGGCTTTGTTGTACTTGGTTGGTGACCTAAAGATTGTATTGAAGCCAGAGGATGAGGATGACAGCCTATGGTGGGCTCTGTACTGCACTCACCGGGGTCCCTGCATTTCAGGAATGGCCGACCATCTCGCTATGCCTTGCCAGGCACATGTACAATGTGTGATCCCTTACTGCAGCCAAACTAGGGCCCACTAGCTGTGGCAGAACTACAAGTCCCATGAGGCATTGCAGGGCTCTTGACAGCCACAAGCATGACTCCCAGAGGCTGAGGCATGATGGGATTTGTAGTTCAGGTACAGCTGTAGGGCCCGGCCTGGAGGAACTTCTCTGAGGTGAGGCTTGAGCTATCCCACTGCTGACAGCCAATCATAAGCAGAGTCGCTGCAGAGTGCACAGCCAGGAGATCATGAAGGGAAAGCGTGTTGCTTAGTGCTCTGTCTTTTAACCACTTTAGGACCAAACCTTTTTCTGACATTTTGTTGCTAAGAAGATAAAATCTATTTTTTTTACTAGAAAATTACTAAAATGTTTTATATATATATATATATAT
Source organism: Rana kukunoris (assembly GCA_029574335.1). Lineage (NCBI taxonomy): Eukaryota > Metazoa > Chordata > Amphibia > Anura > Ranidae > Rana > Rana kukunoris. The sequence goes on along the minus strand of CM056060.1, from coordinate 21,547,803 downwards.
ATATATATATATATATATATATATATATATATATATATAATGAAGACCCTAAAGAATAAAATCACAGGCGTTGCACATTTTTGTCACACTGTATTTGCGCAGTGGTCTTTCAAAAAATGTTGGGGGGAAAAAATACACTTTAAAGGGGTTGTAAAGGTCCAATTTTTCCCCCCTAAATAGCTTCCTTTACCTTAGTGCAGTCCTCCTTCACTTACCTCATCCTTCCATTTTGCTTTTAAATGTCCTTATTTCTTCTGAGAAATCCTCACTTCCTGTTCTTCTGTCTGTAACTCCACACAGTAATGCAAGGCTTTCTCCCTGGTGTGGAGTGTCGTACTCACCTCCTCCCTTGAAGGGGCGAGCAGAAGAGTCAGGACGCTCTCTACGTTGCAGATAGAGAAAGGATCTGTGTGTGGGCGTCCTGACTCTCCTGTAGCCCAAGGGAGGGGGCGAGCACGACACTCCACACCAGGGAGAAAGCCTTGCATTACTGTGTGTAGTTACAGACAGAAGAACATGAAGTGAGGATTTCTCAGAAGAAATAAGGACATTTAAAAGCAAAATGGAAGGATGAGGTAAGTGAAGGAGGACTGCACTAAGGTAAAGGAAGCTAAAATAATTGTACCTTTACAACCCCTTTAAAGGGGTTGTAAAGATTTGGTTTAAAAAATAAGAAAATGTCATACATACCTCCGCTGTGCAGTTGGTTTTAAAAGGTGGCCCTGGCTCCCCCTCCTTTTCGAGTGTCACGCCGGAGAAGCGCTCTCCAACAGGACCCCCATGCGGGCACTCTCCTGTGTTTTCCTGCTGCTGCGTCCGTGTACATAGACAGCATGACTCTGCTCTGGCGCCACATCATTGGATTTGATTGACAGCAGTGGCAGCCAATGGCTGTGCTGCCATCAATCTATCCAATAAGGACACGAGACACCGGGCAGAGCTGGTGCGCTCGTTTCCATTGTGGGAATTACAGGGCACAGGTAAGTGAAAGGGGGTTCAGAGGCGCTGCTGCAGCACAGGAGTTTTTTCACCTGAATGCATTAAGATGAAAAACTGCGAGAATTTACAACCACTGTAAAGTTAGCCCTTTTTTTTTGCATAATGTGAGACGGTGTTACGCCAAGTAAATAGATACCTAACGCTTTTAAAACTGCAGACACTCATGGAATACGGACAAACTACAGTACTTAAAACTCTCCATAGGCGATGCTTTAAAACAGATACTCAAACTACGGCCCTACAGCTGTTGTAGAACTACACATCCCATGAGGCAATGTAACACACTGACATTCACAGACATGACTGGGCATGATGGAATTGTAGTTCCTGAATAACTGGAGGGCCGTAGTTTGAAGACCAAGAAGGTCTTGCACTAGAATTATTCCTCTCCCTCGAATGATCGTGACAACGATAACTCACGTGTGGTTTGAACACTGTTTACATTGGTGGACGCGACTTACATATGCGTTCGTTTCTGCGCGCATTTTTATTTTATTTACACTGTCCCTTTAAAAAAAAAAAATAATAATTGCTGTCACAAGGAATGTAAACATCCCTGTGACAGCAACAGGCACGTGACAGATATTCCTATGGAGGGATCTTTGAATACTTTCTATTTTTGAAGTGCAAGTGAGTAAAAGTGATGCCATGACCTCACTTCTGGGCTACCATAGCTGAGACCTGATCAAAGCCAATTCCAGGTTTCAAAACATATATGCGCGCACACACACACACGAACCCTCTAAGGGTGGGTGGGACTATTTAGGCACTAAACAGACGTCAAATATATAAAACATTTCATTTATTGGTACAAAAGAATAAAATCTAGTAAGACATGCAGAGCATCATGCAAATATATATGAAGTAGGGTTGTCCCGATAACAGTTTTTTTTTTTCCATGTACTCGCCGGTACCCAATACCGATACTTTTTATAAATGTCATGTGACAATTTTCAAACCACAATACAGACTAAGGATATTTTCTTTAGAATTATGAAGAACTCTAACTTCATTATAAAAGAGTAAAAATTAATAAAAATGTTTTATTTGCTTGTCACGCAGTAGTAAAAAACTCAAAGAATTTTCACAAAACATGTTGATAAATACAAAAAAAGTATCGGAAGAAGCATCGGGAGCATTTGCGCGAGTACAAGTACTTCCGCAAATACTCGGTATCGGTCCCGATACTGGTATCGGTATCGGGACAACCCTAATATGAAGAGGTACAAAATAATTATAAAAAACTTTTTGACAACTATATATATATATATATATATATATATATATATATATATATATATATATATATCTATATATTCCGTTATTCCCAGAACAGTCAACTTTCCATAACCATTGCAAGACAAAATGTTTTAACACCTCCTGCGCATTAGTGTGGTGGACTAGGGATGACTTTATAGATATACTCCTCCTATGGCACTTCTGGGGGGGGGGGGTGGGTGGTAACAGGCTTTGCTACCCTCTAACGACTGGGGTAGTTTAAAAAGCAACTGCAAGAAGAAAGAAAAAAAAACGGCGCCCCGGCCAAGTGCATTTTGCAATGGATACGATATAAAATCTACTCTCAGACAATGGAAGTAAATAGCACATCAGGCGACTAGCTCGTGGCACGGTGGTAGGATTGACCCAGAGCATTCTAACACCAAAGGCATGCTGCCCAGGATCAAAACATTTCTAACACGTTTCGAGTGTAAACTCTCTTCTTCAGAGCCCAAATGAGTAGGATCTTCTCGCCGAAACACAAAACCTAAATCTCATGCGCGTGATTTCTTCAAGCGCATGAAATGACTGTTCTATATATGACCATTCTATTGTCCATGTACCCTAAACCCTGCAGGAAATGTATGTTCAGTGGGGGGATTTTACTAGGTTACTATACACAGCTGCATATTAGCTTTGAACTTTAGCTAGTTAGGGTGGGTTCACCGCATCCAATTCACTTAAAATGTGAATGTGATTGGCTATCAATGCAGCCAGTTCACACATCTGTGGAGCGGTCCGCATTCAAAAAGGGTCCTGTGCGTGTTTGGGTCCTATTCAGATGTGAATTTAGGCCTGAACCGGTGAACAGACACACAGCAGACCCCAGGCACAAACCGGCGGCCGCATATAGGTGAATCCGGGCTTAAAGCAGAACTAAAGTCTACAGTATTGTGCTTCGTCACCTTCTCTATGGCTTCTTTCCAATGCTGGTCTTCGGCCATGTTGATTGGCTGGTGCAAGCATGATGTCACTTCCGTGTATGCGTAGGAGTACAGTCACCCCAACACAGGGAATGTAAACTGAGCTGTGCATGCATAATAGTGTCAGTGTTCATGCTAGAACTTTTTCAATAAAGTTTTTTTTTTTGTTATTTTTTATTGAAGGAGAACAGAGTTCAGCCTCCTATGTCCCACTGTATAAGGGTTAGGGATGCGCCGATACTCAGTTTTCACGAGTACTCCCAAAAACAATATTTTCCGCTGCAATTTGCATCCATACAAAATGAATGGGTGCAAACTGCACTGCGTTTTGCCGCACCACTCCTGTGTGAATGCCACTTTTCATAGCGATTTCAGCCTGGGCTCACGCAGGAGTTGTGCGGGAAACCGCATTCGATTTGGACAGGAATCGCACCGCATTGCTGTGCAAATTGCATGCCATTCTTTGCAGTGTGATTTGCGCCTATTCATTTTGCTATTAATGCAAAGTATCGGTACTCGGTATCGGCGAGTACTTTACCGAAAGCATCGGTACACATACTTGCCAATACAAGAACGGTATCGGTGCATCCCTAATATAGATACACGATGGGGCTTGTGGTTACTCAAGGCATTCTGGGTAATGTAGTTCCACTACACTTGGGAAGGCGCAGTTCAGGACTGACACAAGTACATTTTGGCACCAATAAATAATTGGACATTGTTCTCTCTATGCAGGATGTCTATGAACTGGAACAAAGGGGGGCCGAGCGGGAAGCGCGGCTTTGGATTCGGAGGCTTCGCTATCTCTACGGGGAAGAAGGAGGAGCCGAAACTGCCGCAGACGGCTCACAGCGCTTTCCACGGGCCACCTCCCGGCAACAGTTCCCAGCTGCCCTCCTTCTACAAGATTGGATCCAAGAGGGCCAACTTTGACGAGGAAAATGCGTAAGAGACCGAATGGCTGATAACTAAAATGCAGCTCCAGGCAAAACCTATTTTATCCACATTTAGTTTGCTGCCTGTATCCATAACATTCAGATTTCACAGAACTTCCTGTCCCCAAAGAGACAGCAGAGAGAAAAATCTCTCCACAAATCGTGTAAATCCCCTTTACTCAAATTACATGGACAGTTCTAAAGTGTTGGATTTCCATCACTCTCTGTCCTGAGGACTGTAGTCACCATCAGAGGAAATCTAACAAAATCTCTTAGACCCCTTTCGCACTGAGGCCATATTGCAGGCGTTATAGTGTTAAAAAGCTGCTCCATTGTCTCCAGTGTGAAAGCCTTAGGGCTTTCACACTGGAGCGGTGCACTAGCAGGATGGGAAAAAAAGTCCTGCTAGCCACATCTTTGGAGCGGTGTGTATACCGCTCCTCCACCGCTGCTGCCCATTGAAATCAATGGGACAGTGCGGCTGTACTGTCCGCAATGCACTGCTTCGGCAATATAACATCCTGTGTGTGTGTGTGTGTGTGTGTGTTTCTTTTAAATTACAATCCTAAATGTATATGTAAAGTGCTGCGTAAATTGACATATATAAGTACCTTAATAATAAATACCTTCTTGCACAGCGCCTCTGTGCAGTAACATGATCTCCTTCTGCTCTCTATCTAAGAACAGCAGTGGAAGGGGCTGAGATTCCCCAGTGAGGGGGACCATGTGATCACACAGAGGCGCTGTGCAAAGAGGTGTTTCGGATTATCATAAAAAAAAAAATAACAATGTACTGAATATTTTGTTAAAACTGAGAGGATACAAGTACTTGTGTTATGTAACACTTCGGAGGGGAGGGGCAGGGAGCGGATCAACCCTGCAAGGAGGGCGAGGCGCACAGAACACAGCGGGATGACAGGCATGTAATCTGACCACAGTAATCATGTATCAGCAGCCATGATTACTGTGGTCAGCACGCACAGGGGGACACAGGAACAGGCAGGTACTTTTATTTTTTTATATAAAGGGACAAATTTCACTGCAAAAGCACTATGCTACCAATCGTGCTTTAAAGGAACCGGAGCATTTTTTTTTAAATAAAAGTTTAAGCTCACCCCTTCTCTCCCAGTGTCATTAGTACACTGACAGTGTATAGCAGGAGTCTCCAAACTATGGCCCTCCAGGTGTTCAGGAACTACAATTCCCATCATGCCTAGCCATGTCTACTAATGTCAGAGTTTTACAATGCCTCATGGGAAGTGTAGTTCCACAGCAGCTGGAGGGCCGTAGTTTGGAGATCCCTGGTGTATAGCATGGATATGCAATTAGCAGACCTTCAGCTGTTGCAGAACTACAAGTCCTATGAGGCATAGCAAGACTGACAGCCACAGGCATGACACCCAGAGGCATGATGGGACTTGTAGTATTGCAACAACTGGAGGTCCGCTAATTGCATATCTCTGGTGTATAGTACTGTCCCTGGTGATGTCGGTGGCAGTTGGTCAGTCCCCCCCAGCATCAGTTAGTGTCAGACTTCCTGCTATCATCCCATTATTAATTGCTAATCACCACCATTAGTAGTAAAACAATAAATAAATAATCCAGTGTATATATACCATAGTTTGAAGATGCTATAACTTTCACGGAAACCAATCCGTATATATAATGTGTGTGTGTTTCTACATAGCCGGTCCGCACTGTAGCAGTAAAACTACATTGGGCAGGCGGGCGGCATGTGGCTAATAAAACATAATCTACAGTTGATCCGTGTGTTACATCTCATCCCGCAGATACTTTGATGATGAAGAGGAAGATTCCTCCAATATGGACCTGCCATACATTCCAGCAGAGAACTCCCCAACCAGACAACAGATGCTGGCGAAGAAGGACGAATCTGACAGTGAGGAGGATCCGCTCGAGGCCTTCATGGCAGAAGTGGAGGTGAGCGCTCTTTCTATGAGCGGTGCTTATAGGTGTATTGGGCCCTGTTTACATTTGTGTACATTACACCCCTCTAGCATACGCGGATTTGATTTCACTAAGGGATTCTACTGTAGCAAAGTGAAGATGACTGGGGGGCACTTGCTATGTTTCTGTCACTTTTTGTGTTGGGGCGGGGGAGAAGTTTTTTTTTTTTTTAAGGAGGCAAGCAATATTTGTTCTTCAATGTGCCCTCGTAACAGCATACGATTTCCAGCTGAGGACCAGTCGTGTGTAATAGACGCCAAAAAGTAAAACACAATGGAATAGGTCAGAATGCTTTACATGTATATTGAAGAAGCAAGCTCAGCGATGCTAGCCTGTGATGTGAATATAGTAATGTATACACTCACCGTCCACTTTATTAGGTACGCCTGTTCAATTGCTTGGTAGCACAAATTGCTTAAGAGCCAGTCGTATGACAGGAGCTTAATGCATTTAGGCATCTAGACGTGGAGAAGATGACTTGCTCAATTTCAAAAAGAGCATCAGAATGGGGGAAGAAAGGGGATTTAAGTGACTTTGAACGTGGCATTGTTGTTGGTGCCGGACGGGCTTGTCTGAGTATTTCAAAAACTGCTTATCTACTAGAATTTTCACACACAACCATCTCTAGGGTGTACAAAGAATGGTAAGAAAATATCCAGTAAGCGGCAGTTGTGTGGAGGAAAATGTCTTGTTGATGTCAGAGGAGAATGGGCAGACTGGTTCCAGATGATAGATAGGCAACAGCAACTTAAATAACCACACGTTACAACCAAGGTATGCAGAATACCATCTCTGAACGCACAACACATCAAACTTTGAAGCAGATGGTCTACAGCAGCAGAAGACCACCCTGGGTGCCACTCCTGTCAGTTAAGAACCGGAAACTGAGGCTACAATTCGCACAGGATCACCAAAATTGGACAATAGAAGATTGGAAAAATGTTGCCTGGTCTGATGAGTCTTGATTTTAGCTGTGACATTCAGATGGTGGGGTCAGAATTTGGTGTAAACATGAAATCATGGATCCATCCTGCCTTGTATCAACGGTTCAGGCTCATGGTCTAATGGTCTGGGGGATATTTTCTTGGCACACTTTGGGCCCCTTGGTTCCAATTGAGCATCGTTTAAACCCCACGGCCTACCTGAGTATTGTTGCTGACCATGTCCATCCCTTTATGACTACAATGTCCCCATCTTCTGATATCTCCTTCCAGCAGGATAATGCACCATGTCACAAAGCTCCAATCATCTCACCACTGGACAATGAGGTCCCTGTACTCCAATGGCCTCCACACTCACCACATCTCATCCAATAGAGCACCTTGGATGTGGTGGAACCCGAGATTCGCTCCATGGAAGAGCAGCTGACAAATCTGCAGCAACTGCGTGAAGCTATCATGTCACTATGGAGCAAAATCTCTGAGGAATGTTTCCAACACCTTGTTGAATCTTTGCAATAAAGAATTAAGGCAGTTCTGAAGGCAAAAGGGGGTCCAACCCGGTACTAGCAAGGTGTACCTAATAAAGTGGCCAGTAAGTGTATTTTGTGGCTTTTTCAGAATGACAAGCGTTTCATTTTTTATTTTAGGATCAGGCTGCTCGAGACTTGAGGAGGCTGGAGGAACGGGACAAGGAGAAGAAAAACGCCAGGTATGGAGGAGCGGTGGTATAACTGCCAATCCTGAATACACAAACAGGCCCGGCCATCATTTTTGTAGACGTGTCACTCAAATGCAGCATGACTGGTGTGGTAGCCCTGATGCTGTTTTTATTTCACCAACCTTATGCTGATATTTTAGGGTTGGTTTGACCCTGCGGCACTTTAATCATCTAAGGGCTTCAGAGATTCCTCTAGCAAAAGTTGGTGAAGATATTTTACTACAGGAGCTCTTTAGAGATAAAAAGAAGCCAGCTTTACGTGGGTACTGTGGACCCGATTGCATACAATCTTCTTTTTTTTGGGGGCTTTGAGCTCCATCAATGGCGTTCCTGTCTAATTTTCGCTGCTGTTTGAAATGTGAACTAAAACATGCACCTGTGCTATTGAGTACATTATTTGTCAAAGTGAATTAAAAGAAAAGGGCACTCAGTGGAGTTTGCTAATGGGGAGTATATTTTAAAAATTAAATGTGCGACAGCTTCCAGACTTCCTCACAACCCCAGTGCAATGCGAACTAAGAGAACAAGCCAACCAGTGGATTTTATTCTTAAGATCCCTTTCACACTGAGGCGTTTTTCAGGCGCTTTAGCATTAAAAATAGTGCTTGAAAGAAGCTACATCTACAATCCCAATGTGAAAGCCCTAGTGCTTTCACACAAAGCGCCTGAAAAAAGCCCCAGTGTGAAAGGGGTCTTGGCATTAAAAAAAAGCGCCTGAAAAAAAGCTGCATCCAGCTTTCACACTGAGGCACTGCGCTGGCAGGGCGGCAAAAAGTCCTGCAAGTAGCTTCTTTGCAGTGCTTTAGGAGCATTGAATACACCGATCCTAAAGCCCCCTTCCCGTTGAGGGAGCTTTTTTAATGCCAAATCGCCTCAAAAACGCCCCAGCGTGAAAAGGGGTCTTACCATCGGTTTTAGGGCGCTGGCAGTGTGAAAGGGCTCTGAAAGCACTCAGGCTTTCACATTGGGATTGCAGATGAGGCTTCTTTCAGGCGTTTTACAGGCTTTTTTTTTTTTTTTAATGCCAACGCGCCTGAAAAACGCCCGAAAATTTCCCCAGTGTGAAAGTGGCCTTAACCTTGGGTGAAAAAGCTTCTGACACTGGCTGGCAATCACTCCCAGTGATTTTGTAGAAGGGCAAATGCAGATAAACAGTTTGGATTATCTAAGGCAGGACACAGACGGTGCATATTTCTTTCCTGCAACCATGAGTTGCAGGAAAGCAATTTGCACGATTCCCCCATCGACACAGATGGTCATGACGGCAATCGCTACTACCATAGAGTTGGTTGATGGGGGGGGGGGGAGCCGTCCCCCTCCAAAAGAAGACAATGATTACTGCTAGCGGCTGTAGCATAATCAAAAGTGAATCTGGTTGTACCCAAGTTGATCGATCAACTAGGTACATTCAGGCTACCCCCACACAAATCTCAGTGGGTTAAGCACGATTTGAACTGTCAATGGGCGGCCTAAGTGTAGAAGCTTCAGGAAGTAATTTCTATTTAGAGCTCTGAATAGCACTACCATGTTGTAAGTGATGGAGCAGTTGGGGGCGGAGCCAGGAACCAATAGAGACAAATTACCTTGAGCAAGAAATTGGAAAACTGATGGATGAATCGACTTATCAGCAGAAACATCAGTTGGGGGAATGGGGGTCTCCAAATTATGGCCCTCCGGTTGTTCAGGAACTACAATTGCCATTGTGCCTAGTGATGTTTGTGAATGTCTGTTTTACAATGTATCATGGGACATGTAGTCCTGCAACAGCTGGAAGGCCATGGTTTGGAGATCCATGCTTTAGGTGAAAGTGGCCAATCAGTGGTTCTACTCTGGTTGCTGGAAGGGGAAGCATGCGTGTTTTATGCGTTTATTTATCCAGAAAGCAATTTGTGTGTTTTCTTGTCGCAGCAAAACCAAGACTCGTCCTATTCGGCTCAGGCTACCACCTCCAATCATGCATGTGCACAACTGTTTTCTGTGCTTGGCACATGTACAATGAATGCAGACACCGGAGAGCCGCAGACAGCTGCATGGTTCTGGCTCAGACTATTTGGGATTTACCCCTCCCTCCCCGGTACACGCACTTCTTCTGCCATACACTTATATACTACTATACAATCACTGCATTAAACACTTAGGCTGTTACACGACTGAGTATGTGGACTGAGTGCAGGGAAGTTTGTTTCTCCTCTTTTTTCTTGCAGGGGTATCAGGGATGACATTGAGGAAGAAGATGACCAGGTAAGTTTTTGTAGTTTTTGTTTCATCCAAAGTAGATATTTGGCCTCTGATTACAACAGAGAAAGATGCACAGCTTGTCTGTGTTGGCAATATACATGCGAGCTCTTAGATTAACCTATAAATGTGATCAGCTTGATGGCAACAATAATGATGCTATTTTTTTCTTTTTTCATGCTATAGTTATGTTAATATTTTCTTTGTATACATACAAGGCAGCAGCCACTATATATACATGATGCACTTCGTGTTTAGTAGTGCAGCCCAGCAGTTGTACATTACCTTACTACTAAGTAGTCACAATAAGACGTTTTTGAGCTTATTGGCTCAAATGATTTTGATGGCAACGTTGCTATATGAATTATGATATTCAGAAAGCCGCTTAGTGGGGAAATCAAAATTTCTCCAATCGCCTTTCAGGACAACCTTGGAGAGAGCGCAGCTCCGCCCATTTCTTAGGAAACACACGTGATCCTTTAAGATCCCTCCTCTTCCACCATGGCCTCAGTTATTGTGTTTCCTCCGCCATGGTGGAAGCATCACAGGGAACCAGGGAGCTGTCTCTCCCAAGGCGGAGAGGTTGTCTTGAGCTTACCTTTTTTGTCTGATATTTGTTGGCGGCGACCATCCTGACCCCTCTTCACGGGGAGGGGGCGTTCAGGAGTCCCCAGACGCTCCGGTTCACCGGAACTTTCGGCCTCCCAGGGGACGGTGTCGTTGTGCCCAGGAACTGCGGTAGAGGTCCAGGTGACCGTGCGGTAGCCGGCGCAGGTCGGCGGTGGTCCGCATTCTCAGTTCCGGGTCCCGGCTGGCGACCGCGTCATGCACGGTGACGCCGTTTCCGGGGGGGGCGTGGCGCTGCTGGTTCCCAGCGCCTGGAACGCAGCATCTGTGGGGCAGGTCAGGTGACCGGTGCTTCCGTTTCCGGCCCCCGATGATGACGCGGGCGGCCGGGAAAATTTAAAATGGAGTCAATCTCCAGCTACTCGTGTGACTGCGCTCTACAATGGAGGAGAGACAGACAACACCGGCGGATACAGGCGCTGCAAGCACCGGTCAGGCCCAGGTAAGAGGGGTACAGCGGTGCCTTTTATTCTTACTATATTGGGCTTAGTTTTGTGTATTGTTGTTCCTCCCTGAGGGAGCCTGTGGTTACCAGTCCAGGTTAACGCTCTTGGTCTGTATAACCGTTAGTGGTGGTGGCACTTAGTCCAGGCATTTGGTTGGTGGCGGCACTTGGGTGTTTTAAAAAAAAAAAAAAAAAAACATTTTTCTTTTTGGGAGATGGTAACTTTGGTTTCATCTCGTTACAGGAAAAATCTACAACCAAAGCTAAGCACTTAGATACATCCAGGAAATGCCCGTCTTGCAAAAATCCTTTAAGGGATTCTTGGCAAAAACCAATGTGCAGATCCTGCATTAAAAATCTGGTGGAAGAGGAAACTTCACAACAGTATAAGGACCTTTTTTCCTCAGTCCAGGAGCTGGCAAGCTCTTTAGGCTCAGTGAAGGATATGATCACACAAGGCTCCTCAAGTTTGGGGGAGCCACAGCAGCCACCACCCAGTCCGAAAATCCCAGTTTCGGGTCAAACAGAGGGGGATTCGGCAGATGAAGGGACTAGTACTCTCCCCTCTCTCAGGGATTCAGATGAGGAGGAGGATGAAGATGATAGTAGCAAAAACTCAAAGTTTAAATTGTCATTAGACGAAGTGGAGGACTTACTCAAGGCAATTTATGTTACCCTGGGTATCCAGGAAGAAAAGGTTCAGTTATCCATACACGATAAGATGTATCAGGGACTGGATGAGTCTAAAAGCCGGGTTTTCCCGGTCCACAAAGTCCTCTCGGACACCATCAAGAAGGAATGGAAGGACCCTGAAAGGGCCCCCTTTTTTTCAAAGACCCTTAGAAGAAGGTTTCCGTTTGAAAGTGGTGAAACAGAGGTGTGGAACAAAAAGCCTAAAGTAGACGCAGCTTTCTCACAGGTGTCTCGTCATACAGACCTGGCTTTTGAGGACATGGGGGTCCTGAAAGATCCGATGGACAAGAGGGCAGATTCCCTCCTAAAGAAGGCCTGGGATTCTACTGCAACCAGTCTGAAACCAGCTATGGCCGCCACAATAGTCGCCCGCAATCTAGAATGCTGGGTTGAGAAATTAAGGAGTCATGTCGAGGCAGGCACCTCAAGAAAGGATCTATTAGATTCTTTCCCCTTAATCTTAAAAGCCATTAAATATATGGCAGATGCTTCTGCTGAGTCCATTAAAATGGCTGCAAGGTCAGCAGCCCTGGTGAACTCAGTCAGGCGAGCAGTTTGGTTAAAGACCTGGTCGGGTGATATCCCCTCTAAGGTCAAGCTTTGTGGTCTGCCTTTCTCAGGGGACCTTTTGTTCGGTCAGGACCTAGAGAAAGTTCTTGACAGAACGGCAGATAAGAAGAAGGCTTTCCCCCCTAAAAAGGGTCAGAACCCTAAGAAAAATTTTCGTCCTTTTCAACAGTCCCATAAGAGTAAGGAAGAAAATAAAAGGAGATGGGGGTCCCAAAGAGGGAGAGGTAGAGGAGGTATCTTATTTAAAAACCCCTCAGAACCAACTACCAAAAGCAAGTGACGATCTGCTTCCAGTGGGAGGAAGACTGGCTGCTTTTCTCCCACAATGGAAACAGATGACCACGAGCCCCTTTGTGGAAAGAATCATTACGGAGGGGTACAGTCTGGAATTTTCAGAGTGTCCCCCAACGAGGTTCTATGTCACAGCCCTTCCCCGGGACAAAGAAAAAGCTACTGCAATGACGAACCTGTTACAGGATCTGATGAGTCAGAGAGTGATAATACAGGTCCCAAAACATCAAGAGGGTCAGGGTTTTTATTCCCACATTTTTTTGGTCAAAAAACCCTCAGGCAAATTCCGCCTGATTTTGAACCTAAAAATGTTAAACAAGTCAATAAAGTACAAACGGTTCCGGATGGATACGATTTATTCAATAACAAAGCTGTTGACACCCGGTTGCTTCATGGCCTCTCTGGACCTCAGGGATGCTTACTTGCACGTCCCGATTGCCCAAGCATCTCAACAGTTCCTCAGACTGGCAGTAGACCTAGGGAACAGGATATGGCATCTTCAGTTCAGAGCCCTCCCTTTCGGGTTGTCGTCCTCACCCAGGATCTTTACCAAGATCATGGCAGAGGCCCTAGAGCCACTGAAGCTCAAAGCGATCTCGGTCATCCCATACTTGGACGACCTACTGTTTTTTGCGGACTCCCGGGATCAACTTGCGACGAATCTGCAGTCATCGCAGGTTCATCTGGGAAGTCTCGGCTGGTTACTAAACCGCGAGAAATCAAACTTGATACCTTCTCAAGAAACAAGGTTTCTGGGGTACAACATAGATTCGATCCTTCAGAAGGTCTTTTTACCTCAGGAAAAGATAGAGAAGGTCATGGTGGCGGTGTCTCAAGTACAGACAAACCAAGGGGTGTCAGTCAGGACAGCAATGGCCGTCCTGGGGCTGCTTACAGCCTCAATTCCCGGCGGTCCCATGGGCGAGGTTACACTCTCGTCCTCTCCAAATGAATATCCTTCAGTCTTGGTCACACCAAGAGTCACTAGAGAAATGTTTCAGGTTAACTTCAAACGTAAAACGAGCACTCTGGTGGTGGAGAAACCCAGTAAATTTGAACAAGGGTCTTCCATGGGTATTTCCAGTAGGAAAGCGTTTAACAACAGACGCGAGTTCCTGGGGTTGGGGGGCCCATCTAGAGGGACAGACTGCCCAGGGCGTCTGGTCCAGAACAGAGTCCAGAAGATCCTCAAACTGGAGGGAGTTGAAAGCGATATTTCTAGGGCTTCAAGCTTTCCATCAGTTGGTGAAGGGTCAACATGTGCAGGTCCTGTCGGACAACACCACGGCAGTGGCATATGTCCTAAAGCAGGGGGGGACCAGAAGCAGAGGCCTTATGCAACTGGCCAACCATCTCCTCTCATGGGCAGAGCAGAACGTAGCATCCCTATCAGCGGTGCACCTAAAAGGGTCTCAAAACCTATTAGCAGACCTGCTAAGCAGGAGAAGCATACTAGAGGCAGAATGGAGCTTAAACCCGGAGGTCTTCAGGGCAATCACTCAGGAGTGGGGTCAGCCACAGATAGACCTGTTTGCCAACCAGCAGAATGCGAAAGTGCAAAGTTTCTTCTCTCTCCACAGAGAGGACCAGGCAGTAGCCATAGACGCACTAGCTCAACAGTGGCACTACCAGCTGTCTTACGCCTTCCCCCCCTTCACTCTGATACCTCTAGTCCTAAGGAAGTTCAGGGAAGAGAAATCCAATCTGATCTTAATCACTCCGTATTGGCCAAAAAGACCGTGGTTTGCATCTCTTCAGAGTTTAGCCACGAAACCACCGTGGAAACTTCCACTCAGGAAGGACCTACTGTGTCAGGGTGCCGTGAACCATCCAGAGGTAGAACGCTTGCAGTTGACGGCCTGGTTTCTGAAGAGGACCTCTTAAGAGCTAAGGGGCTCTCTAATAAAGTGATAAGAACTTTGCTAGACAGCAGGAAGCCGGTGACCAGAGCAATTTATCTCAAAGTTTGGCGAAAATTCAACTCATGGTGTACCTCCAAGAATTTCCAGATTAATAGTGTAATTTCCGTTGTAGAGTTTCTTCATGCAGGAATGGAGAAAGGGTTAGCAATTAGCACCCTAAAAACTCAAGTGGCAGCCCTTTCGGTTTACTTAGAAAGGACTTTATCTAAAGAACATTTAATTTCAAGATTTTTCAAGGCACTAGGTCGGAGTAGACCGATAGCCTTTAGAACTTTTCCCAATTGGGATTTATCAGTTGTGTTGCAGGGTCTCACGGGGACCCCGTTTGAACCCTTAAAGGAGATTTCTTTGAAGAATCTAGTTCTAAAAACAATTTTTTTGGTGGCCATAACGACCGCAAGAAGGGTCAGTGAAATCCAGGCTTTGGCAGTTACAGAGCCTTTCTTAAGAATTTTGCCGGACAGAATAGTTCTCCAAACTGATCCAGCTTTTCTCCCTAAGGTCTCGTCAACCTTTCACAGGTCTCAGGAAATAGTCCTTCCTACCTTCTCCTCATCTCCCTCTAATGCAGGGGAAGAGAATTTTCATACTTTGGATGTAAGAAGGTGTGTGTTGCAATACCTCGCAGTCACCAAGGATTTCAGGAAAACCAACGCCTTGTTCGTGATATTCTCAGGATCCCGGAAAGGGGAAAAGGCCTCCAAAAGTACATTGGCCAGATGGCTCAAACAAGCCATTGCCGAGGGTTACCAAGCCAAAGGAGAGGTGCCTCCTTCAGGAGTAACGGCCCATTCAACAAGATCTACGGCAGTTTCCTGGGCCGAAAGAGCCGGTGCCACGCCTGACCAGATCTGCAAGGCAGCTACATGGTCCAGCTATTCGACTTTTCTACGGCACTACAGGCTAGACTTACTGTCCGCTGCAGATCAGGCCTTCGGCAGGAAGGTGCTGCAAGCAGTGGTCCCACCCTAGGGTAAGTTACTCGGTTATCCTCTCCAAGGTTGTCCTGAAAGGCGATTGGAGAAAGGCCTAGTTAGACTTACCGGTGACGGTATTTCTAAGAGCCTTTCAGGACAACCGCTAATTTCCCTCCCTAGGTATTTTGAATAAAAAGATTGTTTGAAATGTCTATCATGGTTTTGTTGTGGTTGTTCTGTGCTTTATTTTCCAGTGGGCGGAGACCACACAATAACTGAGGCCATGGTGGAAGAGGAGGGATCTTAAAGGATCACGTGTGTTTCCTAAGAAATGGGCGGAGCTGCGCTCTCTCCAAGGTTGTCCTGAAAGGCTCTTAGAAATACCGTCACCGGTAAGTCTAACTAGGCCTTTCTGTACAAAATACCATTTTAAAAATCTTGCAGCACATCCATGCTACAACTAGAAAGTTAAACCTGATATTGCTTTGCTTTTAAAGCAGAGCTCCACCCTAAAGTGGAACTTTCGCTCATCGAATCCCCCCCCTCTGGTGCCACAATTGGCACCTCCCCCCATTGTATTAGAATTGCTTGTTATGTTTGAGCAGTTTTTCATTATTTTATTTTTTTCCTGAACCAAATCGAGGCGGCGGGCGCTGCAGCATTGGGAACAAGCTTTAAAGCTCATCTCCAGGAAAAAAAAAAAAAAAGCCCAGCTCCAAGCAATTAAACGTATCCCTTGGCTCACTGCAAGGGTGTGTAAAAATTGGCAGACAGACTCCTGCCTGCATTCATACTAACGTCACTGCACTGATGCCTCCACACACCCCCCATAATGGCACGCCCCTGACATGGTGGGTGGAGGGGAGGGAGAAGAGCTGACACGTGTCCACTCTCCTCTTCTTCGTGCTGTGACCCGGAGAGCAACTTGTTGACGTCACTTCCAGGTCAACCTCTTAGTGACCTTGCATGACTAATTTAGTTAAAAGTTTATAAAAGTTACACCCAAGCACATAAAATCTAAGTGTTGGGGGCACCTACATGTGCAAACGTCGGTTGCGATGCACATGTTGCATATCGACACGCGTGCCGGAGTGAGAGCAATAATTGAAGCACAAGACCACCTCCATAACACTAAACTGATGACCTATAGGGGGCTTTTAAACCATTGCCTATAGAAAATATAGCATACTGAAGTATGTCGGCATACACACACATTTTAGGTGCAAGCTTTTATATTTTGCCAAAAAAATGTGTAGCTTGTGTTTGCCCTAAAATTCACTTTACGGTGGGGTTTTTTTTGTTTCCCAGACCTTTGCGGTAATATCAAGTGACAAAAAATTTAAACAACCACTATTTTATACTCTGGGTCAGTGGTTCGCAACTCCTGTCCTCAGAGCCCACTAACAGGCCAGGTTTGCAAGATAACCGAAATACATCACAGGTGATATCATATTCTGCTCATTGATTGCAGTATTCTAGTCTGCCCAAGGTAATACTTAAAATCTGGCCTGTTTAGTGAGACCTAAAGACAGGAGTTGAGAACCACTGCTCCAGGGTGTCTGCTTTCAGAAAATAATTAATGCTTGTGGGTTTACTGTAATCTTCACGGCTAAAATTTATTTTGAAATTTCCCCCAAAATAATAAGCAAAAATGGCGGCCAAAGGGTTAAAACGCAGTATGGTGATGGTAGGTGTTTAGACTAGTATACGGCACCTTTTAATAATGGCAAGTATGGTATTAATATTTGTCTTCTCCCCTATTTTATCCATGATTTTTTATTTCTATTTTTTTAACCTGCAGGAAGCATACTTCCGGTACATGGCTGAGAACCCAACCGCCGGGCTTATCCCTGAGGAAGAGGAGGACAACCTTGAGTACGATAGTGATGGAAACCCCATGGCCGGCACCACCAAGCGTGTCATTGATCCTCTTCCCCCTATGGATCATTCCGAGGTAAGAATAGGATGCCCGTGCTGCCCTCCTGTCCAATGTTCAGATCTTCAATTATTTGACCTTGTCTTCACAGATAGAGTATTCACCGTTTGAGAAGAATTTCTTTGAAGAACATGAGGAGATCACAGCGCTGACCCCCCAGCAGGTTGTAGAGCTGAGGAACAAGTTGAACTTGCGGGTGAGGATAAAAGATGTGGAGAAAATGTGTATTTTTCATGAAAACTCAGTATGGTAAACATTTCCTCTTGGTGATCGCAGGTCTCTGGAGCCGCTCCGCCACGTCCAGCCAGCAGCTTTGCTCACTTTGGATTTGATGAACAGCTCATGCACCAGATTAGGAAGTCTGAATACACCCAACCCACACCCATCCAGTGCCAGGTGAGTCTAGCAAAACGATTTGCCGATACAGACAGATGAGAACATTCGTAAACAAGCATGCAATACAAAACAGAACTTATATAGATATTTTTATTATTATTAATAATCAGGATTTGAATAATGAGCATGTCCCTGTGATTCTTCTTGTACCCAGTTGTATTATAACTGTAATGTCTTGATTTTGTAAAGCACTGCGCAAACTGTTGGTGCTATATAAAATCCTGTATACAAATAATATAGCGCCAACATTTTGTGCACAGTTTTACAACATGTGGCCGGAAAGTACAGTTAGAATATTCAATACAGGAGGAATCGGAGAGCCCTGCTCACTAGAGCTTACAATCTAAGAAGGAGAGTCAAGTGATACAAAAGGTAATAACTGTGGGGGATGAGCTGATGGAGAAAATAAAAGTACCGTTGTTGGGTGTGGGCAGGGATAGTCTAAAAGTAGACAGATTGAGGTAGGGAGTTCCAAAGACTGGGAGAGCCTCGGGGGGGGGGGGGATTCCTGGAGGCGAACATGGGAGGAGGTAATGAGAGAGCAGGAGGTCTTGGGAGGAGTGATTGAGAATGATTTGGTTGGTATTTTAAGACTAGGTTATTGGTGTAGCTGGGGGCTGAGCTGTGGATGGGTTTGTAAGTTTAATATTTTGATTGACTGTCATTTGGCACTAGAGCTGCCACCTTATTTAATTTCTTTTTTCCTTTTGTAGGGTATTCCAGTGGCACTGAGTGGACGTGACCTGATTGGCATTGCCAAAACTGGGAGTGGTAAGACGGCTGCGTTCATCTGGCCAGTGCTGGTACACATTATGGACCAGAAGGAGCTCCAGCCAGGGGATGGCCCCATTGCAGTCATTGTGTGTCCCACACGCGAGTTGTGCCAGCAGGTATTTCAGATGCAGTAGGATTCATATTTGGTGGACCGTTTGTCTAAAGTTAACAGTCTTCTCTTATTCCTTAGTGTATACAGTATTCCCTCTTGGATGGACATTTATTACAATTTATTAAAATTTCCCATCCCCATGGACAATTTTTGCCTCTTTAATAGTTTAACCACTGAATCTTGAGCCTCATGCACACTGGACATTAAAATAACATTATAAAAACGCCAGTAGTTTTGCATTGAGTTCTTCAACTTTATTTTTTTTCAATAGCTTTTATTTTTTTGGAAGAAATATATTTTTTCCAATGGTTCAAAAACGTTCAACGCTGGTGAGTGACTTTTTTGAGCGTTTATCAGCGTTGGAGCATTTTTACAGCTGAAAAACGTCTCTTAGAACCCACTAGTTTTATTTTATTTCTTTTTTTACTGCTCAAAAACGCCACTGCCCAAAACTGCCGATAACAGCCTATGTGTACATGGACACATAGGATAACATGATGGAGAGTTTGACTGTAGAAAAAAACGTCTACTGGCAAAAAACAGCTGCTGTAATAATGTCCAAAAACGTCCAGTGTGTATGAGGCCTTATATTTCACTTGACCCCACTCATCGCCTAGTGGTGTGGGGTTTTTTTTCTTCCTGGAACTCAAGATCTTTTGATAAAAAATGTCTTTGTACATTAAAAATTCTGCATAATATAAGATCAAATCCAGAAAGGCGAAAGAGATCCCCATATGTCAGCGACAGGTGGACTGAGCTGGGAGCTCTGAGCTCCCACCACTAGTTTCTTCAAGAAGCTGGTGATTGTTTCAGGTACCCAGCAGTACAATACATTTATTTTAATTTTTTTCCTTTCATTTTGACAATTAGAATTTGAGATTTTTATATGGCTTCTGTTTTTGCAATCTGTTTTTATAATGCATATATTAAATTAATCATTTATTAGACTTTTCAAAAACCGCTTCGGATCCCGATCACTTGGTCCTGTGAAAGCCATTTGGCTATCACAGGACCAACAAAGCCCATGTAACGTCTTGTGCTGGCTAAAAAGGGTACAGGAGAACCCCTCTGTTAGTCTTTATACCAATGTTTATGTTCTTGTGGAGCCCTTTTGGATCTTGGACCCACGCTATACTTTGTCGTTCAGCTGTCAGTGGGCAAAAAATGCTTTGACCCTGGCAGTTCAATGTCAAGGGGGACTTGGCTTCAGAAGAACAACAGATTTGCAGATAGTTGGTGGCCCTGATAGTTATGCGTCTTTTTATATTGTCTGTTTCAGATTCACAATGAATGTAAACGATTTGGAAAGGCCTATAACTTGCGTTCTGTGGCTGTGTATGGAGGTGGCAGCATGTGGGAACAGGCCAAGGCTCTGCAGGAAGGAGCAGAGATTGTGGTCTGCACTCCGGTAAGTCCCAGCGAGAGTCTGTGAAGCTTTACAGTGGTTGTAGAACAGTGATATTACAGGCTTAAGCCCCCATACATTCGGGCCGAATATCAGGAGGTATCGACATTTTGCCCATGTGGACGTCAGCCGGTCCAACAGAAGCCAGATGAACATCTGGCTTCTGTCGAAGTGGCATGAGTGAAAAAGGTCTGGCCATCAGCATCCGATCCAATGACTATATATATTACTGGGGTTGTCCCGATACCACTTTTTCTCCAATCGCCTTTCAGGACAACCTTGGAGAGAGCGCAGCTCCGCCCATTTCTCAGGAAACACACGTGATCCTTTAAGATCCCTCCTCTTCCACCATGGCCTCAGTTATTGTGTTTCCTCCGCCATGGTGGAAGCATCACAAGGAACCAGGGAGCTGTCTCTCTCAAGGCGGAGAGTTTTTTTGAGCTTACCTTGCTGTATATTGTTGGCGGCGACCATCCTGACCCCTCTTCACGGGGAGGGGGCGTTCAGGAGTCCCCAGACGCTCCGGTTCAGCGGAACTTTCGGCCTCCCAGGGGACGGTGTTGTTGTGCCCAGGAACTGCGGTAGAGGTCCAGGTGACCGAGCGGTAGCCGGCGCAGGTCGGCGGTGGTCCGCATTCTCAGTTCCGGGTCCCGGCTGGCGACCGCGTCACGCACGGTGACGCCGTTTCCGGGGGGGGCGTGGCGCTGCTGGTTCCCAGCGCCTGGAACGCAGCATCTGTGGGGCAGGTCAGGTGACCGGTGCTTCCGTTTCCGGCCCCCGATGATGACGCGGGCGGCCGGGAAAATTTAAAATGGAGTCAATCTCCAGCTACTCGTGTGACTGCGCTCTACAATGGAGGAGAGACAGACAACACCGGCGGATACAGGCGCTGCAAGCACCGGTCAGGCCCAGGTAAGAGGGGTACAGCGGTGCCTTTTATTCTTACTATATTGGGCTTAATTTTGTGTTTTGTTGTTCCTCCCTGAGGGAGCCTGTGGTTACCAGTCCAGGTTAAAACGCTCTTGGTCTGTATAACCGTTAGTGGTGGTGGCACTTAGTCCAGGCCTTTGGTTTTATTCTGGTGGCGGCACTTGGGTGTTTTTAAAAAAAAAATAAAATTTTTTTGGAGATGGTAACTTTGGTTTCATCTCGTTACAGGAAAAATCCACAACCAAAGCTAGGCACTTGGATACACCCAGGAAATGCCCGTCTTGCAAAAATCCTTTAAGGGATTCTTGGCAAAAACCAATGTGCAGATCCTGCATTAAAAATCTGGTGGAAGAGGAAACTTCACAACAGTATAAGGACCTTTTTTCCTCAGTCCAGGAGCTGGCAAGCTCTTTAGGCTCAGTGAAGGATATGATCTCACAAGGCTCCTCAAGTTTGGGGGAGCCACAGCAGCCACCACCCAGTCCGAAAATCCCAGTTTCGGGTCAAACAGAGGGGGATTCGGCAGATGAAGGGACTAGTACTCTCCCCTCTCTCAGGGATTCAGATGAGGAGGAGGAGGAAGATGATAGTAGCAAAAGCTCAAAGTTTAAATTGTCATTAGACGAAGTGGAGGACTTACTCAAGGCAATTTATGTTACCCTGGGTATCCAGGAAGAGAAGGTTCAGTTATCCATACACGATAAGATGTATCAGGGGCTGGATGAGTCTAAAAGCCGGGTTTTCCCGGTCCACAAAGTCCTCTCGGACACCGTCAAGAAGGAATGGAAGGACCCTGAAAGGGCCCCCTTTTTTTCAAAGACCCTTAGAAGAAGGTTTCCATTTGAAAGCGGTGAGACAGAGGTGTGGAACAAAAAGCCTAAAGTAGACGCAGCTTTCTCACAGGTGTCTCGTCATACAGACCTGGCTTTTGAGGACATGGGGGTCCTGAAAGATCCGATGGACAAGAGGGCAGATTCCCTCCTAAAGAAGGCCTGGGATTCTACTGCAACTAGTCTGAAACCAGCCATGGCCGCCACAATAGTCGCCCGCAATCTAGAGTGCTGGGTTGAGAAATTAAGGAGTCATGTCGAGGCAGGCACCTCAAGAAAGGATCTAATAGATTCCTTCCCCTTAATCTTAAAAGCCATCAAATATATGGCAGATGCTTCTGCTGAGTCCATTAAAATGGCTGCAAGGTCAGCAGCCCTGGTGAACTCAGTCAGGCGAGCAGTTTGGTTAAAGACCTGGTCGGGTGATATCCCCTCTAAGGTCAAGCTTTGTGGTCTGCCTTTCTCAGGGGACCTTTTGTTCGGTCAGGACCTAGAAAAAGTTCTTGACAGAACGGCAGATAAGAAGAAGGCTTTCCCCCCTAAAAAGGGTCAGAACCCTAAGAAAAATTTTCGTCCTTTTCAACAGTCCCATAAGAGTAAGGAAGAAAATAAAAAGAGATGGGGGTCCCAAAGAGGAAGAGGTAGAGGAGGTATCTTATTTAAAAAACCCCTCAGAACCAACTACCAAAAGCAAGTGACGATCTGCTTCCGGTGGGAGGAAGACTGGCTGCTTTTCTCCCACAGTGGAAACAGATGACCACGAGCCCCTTTGTGGAAAGAATCATTACGGAGGGGTACAGTCTGGAATTTTCAGAGTGTCCCCCAACGAGGTTCTATGTCACAACCCTTCCCCGGGACAAAGAAAAGGCTACTGCAATGACGAACCTGTTACAGGATCTGATGAGTCAGAGAGTGATAATACAGGTCCCAAAACATCAAGAGGGTCAGGGTTTTTATTCCCACATTTTTTTTGGTCAAAAAACCCTCAGGCAAATTCCGCCTGATCTTGAACCTAAAAGTGTTAAACAAGTCAATAAAGTACAAATGGTTCCGGATGGATACGATTTATTCAATAACAAAGCTGTTGACACCCGGTTGCTTCATGGCATCTCTGGACCTCAGGGATGCCTACTTGCACGTCCCGATTGCCCAAGCATCTCAACAGTTCCTCAGACTGGCAGTAGACCTGGGGAACAGGATATGGCATCTTCAGTTCAGAGCCCTCCCTTTCGGGTTGTCATCCTCACCCAGGATCTTTACCAAGATCATGGCAGAGGCCTTAGAACCCCTGAAGCTCAAAGCGATCTCGGTCATCCCATACTTGGACGACCTACTGTTTTTTGCGGACTCCCGGGATCAACTTGCGACGAATCTACAGTCGTCGCAGGTTCATCTTGGAAGTCTCGGCTGGTTACTAAACCGCGAGAAATCGAACTTGATACCTTCTCAAGAAACAAGGTTTCTGGGGTACAACATAGATTCGATCCTTCAGAAGGTCTTTTTACCTCAAGAAAAGATGGAGAAGGTCATGGTGGCGGTGGCTCAAGTACAGACAAACCAAGGGGTGTCAGTCAGGACAGCAATGGCCGTCCTGGGGCTGCTTACAGCCTCAATTCCGGCGGTCCCATGGGCGAGGTTACACTCTCGTCCTCTCCAAATGAATATCCTTCAGTCTTGGTCACACCAAGAGTCACTAGAGAAACGTTTCAGGTTAACTTCAAACGTAAAACGAGCACTCTGGTGGTGGAGAAACCCGGTAAATTTGAACAAGGGTCTTCCATGGGTATTCCCAGTAGGAAAGCGTTTAACAACAGACGCGAGTTCCTGGGGTTGGGGGGCCCATCTAGAGGGACAGACTGCCCAGGGAGTCTGGTCCAGAACAGAGTCCAGAAGATCCTCAAACTGGAGGGAGTTAAAAGCAATATTTCTAGGGCTTCAAGCTTTCCATCAGTTGGTGAAGGGTCAACATGTACAGGTCCTGTCGGACAACACCACGGCAGTGGCGTATGTCCTAAAGCAGGGGGGTACCAGAAGCAGAGGCCTTATGCAACTGGCCAACCATCTCCTCTCATGGGCAGAGCGGAACGTAGCATCCCTATCAGCGGTGCACCTAAAAGGGTCTCAAAACCTATTAGCAGACCTGCTAAGCAGGAGAAGTATACTAGAGGCAGAATGGAGCTTAAACCCGGAGGTCTTCAGGGCAATCGCTCAGGAGTGGGGCCAGCCACAGATAGACCTGTTTGCCAACCAGCAGAATGCGAAAGTGCAAAGGTTCTTCTCTCTCCACAGAGAGGACCAGGCGGTAGCCATAGACGCACTAGCTCAACAGTGGCACTACCAGCTGTCTTACGCCTTCCCCCCCTTCACTCTGATACCTCTAGTCCTAAGGAAATTCAGGGAAGAGAAATCCAATCTGATCTTAATCACTCCGTATTGGCCAAAAAGACCGTGGTTTGCATCTCTTCAGAGTTTAGCCACGAAACCACCGTGGAAACTTCCACTCAGGAAGGACCTACTGTGTCAGGGTTCTGTGAACCATCCAGAGGTAGAACGCTTGCAGTTGACGGCCTGGTTTCTGAAGAGGACCTCTTAAGAGCTAAGGGGCCCTCTAATAAAGTGATAAGAACTTTGCTAGACAGCAGGAAGCCGGTGACCAGAGCAATTTATCTCAAAGTTTGGCGAAAATTCAACTCCTGGTGTACCTCCAAAAATTTCCAGATTAACAGTATAATTTCCGTTGTAGAGTTTCTTCATGCAGGAATGGAGAAAGGGTTAGCAATTAGCACCCTAAAAACTCAAGTGGCGGCCCTGTCGGTTTATCTAGAAAGGACTTTATCTAAAGAACATTTAATTTCAAGATTTTTCAAGGCACTAGGTCGTAGTAGACCGATAGCCTTTAGAACTTTTCCCAATTGGGATTTATCAATTGTGTTGCAGGGTCTCACGGGGGCCCCGTTTGAACCCATAAGGGAGATTTCTTTGAAGAATTTAGTTCTAAAAACAATTTTTTTGGTGGCCATAACGACCGCAAGAAGGGTCAGCGAAATCCAGGCTTTGGCGGTTACAGAGCCTTTCTTAAGAATTTTGCCGGACAGAATAGTTCTCCAAACTGATCCAGCTTTTCTCCCTAAGGTCTCATCAACCTTTCACAGGTCTCAGGAAATAGTCCTTCCTACCTTCTCCTCATCTCCCTCTAATGCAGGGGAAGAGAATTTTCATACTTTGGATGTAAGAAGGTGTGTGCTTCAATACCTCGCGGTCACCAAGGATTTCAGGAAAACCAACGCCTTGTTCGTGATATTCTCAGGATCCCGGAAAGGGGAGAAGGCTTCCAAAAGTACACTGGCCAGATGGCTCAAACAAGCCATTGCCGACGGTTACCAAGCCAAAGGAGAGGTGCCTCCTTCAGGAGTGACGGCCCATTCAACAAGATCTACGGCAGTTTCCTGGGCCGAAAGAGCCGGTGCCACGCCTGACCAGATCTGCAAGGCAGCTACATGGTCCAGCTATTCAACTTTTCTAAGGCACTACAGGCTAGACTTACTGTCCGCTGCAGATCAGGCCTTCGGCAGAAAGGTGCTGCAAGCAGTGGTCCCACCCTAGGGTAAGTTACTCGGTTATCCTCTCCAAGGTTGTCCTGAAAGGCGATTGGAGAAAGGCCTAGTTAGACTTACCGGTGACGGTATTTCTAAGAGCCTTTCAGGACAACCGCTAATTTCCCTCCCTAGGTATTTTGAATAAAAAGATTGTTTGAAATGTCTATCATGGTTTTGTTGTGGTTGTTCTGTGCTTTATTTTCCAGTGGGCGGAGACCACAATAACTGAGGCCATGGTGGAAGAGGAGGGATCTTAAAGGATCACGTGTGTTTCCTGAGAAATGGGCGGAGCTGCGCTCTCTCCAAGGTTGTCCTGAAAGGCTCTTAGAAATACCGTCACCGGTAAGTCTAACTAGGCCTTTTAAGACCGAGTACCGATACTTTTTTTTTTCAAGTACTCCCCGATACCGATACTTTTTTTTTTTTTTAATCATGTGACAGCGGCACATGTGTCGGTATGTTTTTTTTTTTTTTTTTTTTTTATTTTTTTTATCTTTAACAATTTGTTTTTCATTTATTATATTTTTTTATAATGCTTTCTTTTTTTTAAGGGGGGGGTCTTCTCTTCATTCATAAACTGAAACATTTGTAAACACAGGTTACAATGTTTCAGTTTTGTGAATAGCCATTCGGAGCAGTAAGGAGCCAGATTTACCGGCTCCTACCCCGCTCTCCATCCTGACAATTCCAGGGGGTGGAGGAGGGGCACGGAAGGGGAGAGAAACACTGCGGAATGCACGGGATACACGGCGGCTTTCAGCTGCTTTAAAATCAGCGGTGATCGGTGCTTGTAACTTCCCCACGCACTTATCATTGCCGACAGTACAAGTATCGGGTGAAGCATCGGGAGCATTTGCAACCCTAATTACACACAGTTTATGGGAAAGCATTGGCTGGGTTAATTTGAGAGTTTTTGAAATTATAAAAAAAAAAAAAGAAAAAAACTTTAATGTTACCAAACAATATGACCTGCATCAGAAGAAAGACCGCTAAGTTGTTACAATCTTCCACATTAGTAGATACATGTTTTCTGTTTAGGGCCGTCTTATTGACCATGTGAAGAAAAAAGCCACCAACCTGCAACGTGTCACTTACCTTGTGTTTGATGAAGCGGATCGAATGTTTGACATGGGTTTTGGTAAGGATACAAGTCTATAGTAACTGCAATTTAATTTTGCTAAATGTTGTTTATCTAAAGACCATTTTATTTGTTTAGTTTGAGTAGAGAAGGGTTAACCCCCCCGAGAAGGTGGTTCTTTTCCTTAGTGTCTGTTGTAAAACATGCACCTTTCCTTTCAGAATACCAGGTCCGATCTATCGCCAACCATGTGAGACCAGACAGACAAAGTAAGTACCACGTGACCAGCTGTGATCAACCAGAAAGCATATTAGACGCCTTAGACAACTTTCTCCATTTTTTTTTTGGAGAATGGAGTCCTTCATAAGTTTGAGACATCCGTTCAGAATCTTGCTGGTTGCAAGGCTGGATAAACGGCAGATTTAGCAAGTCTGTGCTTGATCGGCTGAAGCAGAAAGTAAGGGAGTTATTGGGGTTCTGATAAACCCCCTGTTGTCTCCATAAAGTGTACCTGTCACCTGCCAAATGCTGTCATATGTTAAATGACAGCATTTGGTTGGCTTGGTAGCAAAAAACTGAAATAATAAAGTAAATTGTACCAATCCATATATCTTTAACAAACAAAATAGTGTCCATGCAGTTTTCAAAAATGCTTGCGATGTGTTCGTATTTCATCAATAAAATGCTGTGATTTTTTTCAAAATTCTCGCACTTTTTTGTTTATAGCGCATAAAAAATAAACTTTTTTTTTTGCTATTGTATCACCAAGTTTTAAAAAACAGTAATAGCATTTATATATATATATATATATATATATATATATATATATATATATATATATATATATATATATATATATATATATATATATATATATATATATATATATATATATATATATAATTTTTTTTTTTTTTTTTTTGAGGGATTACTATAAAAATGCACTAACTCTGGAGGAGACATATCGCTGTGTGCAGTTACTGCAAACAGCATATCTGTCTCTAGTCCCCTGTCATAACGAGGATTTGTGTGTTTACACACACAAATCCCTATTCTGGCTCTCGTGACCTCGGGGCGGCCACGTGCATATGAGCTCGGAGAAATATGGCGCCTGCGCAGTCAGCTCCTAGGTCTGTGCGCAGGCGCCGCATAGCGCCGGAAATACCCGAGTCCTAAATTGGGTATTTTCGGAAGCAGTGACGGGCTATACAGGCGCCATCCACCGCAGGGGAAATCAAAATTAAGGATTACACAGTAGGGGCATTTAAAAAAAAAAAAAGCATACTGACGCCAGTATGCTGGATCACATGGGAAAGAGTATATTTAGGGTGAACCACCTCTTTAACTGCTTATATTATATACACATGTAATGGGGAAGCATGATAAACAAGTAACCATATCTATGCTTCTTGCTGGTCACACACGTTCTAATTGTTGGACCTTCTGAGGGGTTTCCAGCAACTACTGTATGTAGTGCAGAGGTCTGCCTTGTTGGATACATATTGAGTGGATTGTTTTGGAATATCCTTATCCAACATAGTTCATCTAAAGCAGACTATGCACTTATATTGTAATGTGTGAACATATGGAAGCGTATTAGACTAAGGATGTTTTGTGAATATAGTGGCTAACCATTGATTATGGTCTGGGGATCACTGATCCAATGCAAAGCTGGCAGTTCCTAAACTCTTCATTTCCTTGTCACAGCTCTCCTGTTTAGTGCCACTTTCCGCAAAAAGATTGAAAGATTAGCCAGAGATATTCTGATTGATCCCATCCGCATTGTTCAGGGAGATATCGGAGAGGTGAGCTCGGTGTCTTCTCTTGTGTGTGTCAGTTTCATGTGGTAAATCAACATGAACAGCGCTTTTATTTTTTTTGTAAGCTTGCACAATATAACCATTTATTTACTCGCATCAGGCCAATGAAGACATCACTCAGATGGTTGAGATTCTCCCATCCGGCCCAGAGAAGTGGAGCTGGATGAGCCGCAGACTGGTAGAGTTCACATCTACAGGAAGCGTCCTTGTTTTTGTCACCAAGAAAGCCAACGCTGAAGAGCTGGCCAGCAACCTACGCTTGGAGGATCATTCTTTAGGCCTTCTTCATGGAGATATGGACCAGAGTGAGAGGAACAAGGTCATCACAGACTTCAAAAAGAAGGCCATCCCCGTTTTGGTAGCTACAGATGTTGCTGGTGAGGACCTCAAAGATAGACTTTTTGATAGACTGAAGAATGCTAGACTGCTGAACATACCAGCAGTTTATATTTGACTTCCTTCTAGGATAGCTCAGTGAAAAGGGTGCATAGCCTAGGAGCAAACGTACCGTATATACTCGAGTATAAGCCGAGGCACCTAATTTTACCACAAAAAACTGGCAAAATATATTGACTCGAGTATAAGCCTAGGGTGTCCATCTGCATGCCTCACTGTGCCCATGCCTAGACTGACGTTTAACATGGGAGTCTATAGAAGGGGTGCTCGGCTTTAAAAAAAATCTGTGCTCCCCCCAGCCATTGGTTCCACGGACAACAAACTTTGCACACTTATAGTGGAGAAATGGGGCTACATGCGTGCCAAGTTACGGGTCCAGGGGACCTACGGTCGACCGGAACCGGGTCCCCAAAATCACCAGAGAAATTACTGTTTAACATGGGAGTATATAGAAGGGGTGCCCAGCTTCGAAAAATCGGTGCTCCCCGTACAACAAACTCTGATTACTTGTAGAGGATGTTGGGCTACATGTGTGCCAAGTTTGGAGTAAAGGGGACATACAGCCGGCCAGTACCGGGTCCCCAAAATCTTGGTGATCAGGTGCAAAAAGGTGACTCGAGTATAAGCCGAGGGGGACATTTTCAGCACAAAAAATTTGCTGAAAAACTCGGCTTATACTTGAGTATATACGGTAATCAAAATAGTTTTTCAGTGGATTTAACTGTTTTTTTGAAAGGAAAATCCTATATTTAATAGGGACTACCAAGTGTAGAATACACCCCTATAATGCACATGCATGTATAATACTGGTAATGGTGAAGATGAACTTGACCTAGGTTTGCCACCTCATCCCTTTAAACAGAAACACACATTAACTACACAGGTTCTTGGGTCATTAAGGTGGTAATTAAACTCACTTGGTGCCTTACCTGCATTAAATGGGCCTCAGAACCTGTGTAATTCCTGTGTTTGGGTTTGGAGGGATGAGGCGGCAACCCTAGCTTGACCCCTATTGCTAAACCTAACCTGAGCTGCTTTGTTTGACCGCAAAGTAAACCTGTCACTTTACTCATTTAAGGCAAAGTAAAGGCATGTCTCCCCCCTTCTCCCACTCTTTTTGCCAGATCACGCCCTGTAAAAGTTCTGATACCTCCAGGTATGGGGAAGCATGTGTTTCTCTTCTTTCCCTGCCTAGTTGCAGTGCTTAAAGAGGAGCTCAAGGCTCCCCCATAAAAATTAAGTCCGCAGCTAATACTGTAGATTACTGACTTTTAATGTAAGGACTCTCTTGCCTGTCCAGAGATCCAGCGGTGTCCTCACCTAAGCTGATTCTTCAATCGGCTTTGGGTGCAGGTGCTGGCACCTCAAGTTAGGAAAACAAGCAGCAAAGCCTTGTGGCTTCCCAGCCGGTTTCCTACTGTGCATGTGCAAACCATGCCTTGTAAATGGTCTTGTAGTCTTCTGGGATGTGTCCCAGAAGAGTTGCAGGGAAAGGAGGGGGGGCTTAACTTTCGGCTCAGATTGCTGCGCCGATTTAAGCCGGAAGTGGGCATCTGTCCAAACCAGGTACCCACTCCCCCCAAAGTGTAGCAGGGGAGGATTCAAATAAGCGGAACTTCCAGTTTTTGGTTGAAGTTCTGCTTTTTAATGGTTGTGCAGCCAATCACTGGGCCTAGGCACGATCACATGAGGATGGGGAAGCTTTTGCATTTTTACTCCTCACTCTGGCTAGTAAATGAAGGGCAGGGCCAGTCAATATCTGCATTGGAGAGGTGGACAACCAATGGAACCAAGGACTGTTCTACTCCTCCTACCACAAACTTCACCAAAGCTCACCTACCAAGCCTAATTTTAAGGGTCTTTTCCTGTGTAACATAGCTTAACCCCTCCCCCGAACATAACCTGCCCATTCTAATCCTAACCGTGGGATTAACCCTAACCTACTCTCCTATGAGGCGGAACATGACAAAAACAAGATGGCCCCAGTATAGTGAATGCTTAAATAAAAAATCCATAAAGGTATGGTGGAATTTGAGTAACGGAGTTTTTTTATATTTGTTAGGTTGCAGTCTTCAATTTAATTTTTTTAAAGTAGACATGTTGGTCATCAGATTGTCAAATTAATTTTCCTGTTTATAGCCCGAGGTTTGGACATTCCATCAATCAAGACCGTGATCAACTATGACGTGGCGCGAGATATTGACACACACACTCACCGTATTGGTCGTACGGGCAGAGCGGGAGAGAAGGGTGCCGCTTATACTCTGTTGACACCAAAAGACACCAATTTTGCTGGGGACTTGGTGAGGAATCTGGAAGGAGCAAACCAGTATGTGTCTAAGGAGCTTCTGGACCTGGCTATGCAGGTAATTCACACTAGCCACGTATGAGTGACTTCAGGATGATTATTCGGAAAACACCGGCTGAAACTATTTCACTGTTATCCAAATATTACTTTTATAGCAATAACAGCAGGTATACTATATGCTCAAAGACTAGTGGATGCCTGACCATCATACCTAGTCGGATCATGCATCCTTCTTTCTTTTTTTTTTTTTTTGTACTTTCTGTATTTGACTTGTCTGTTTTATTTTCCTACACAGAATGCTTGGTTTCGCAAGTCCCGCTTTAAGACTGGAAAAGGCAAGAAGCTAAACGTTGGTGGAGGAGGCCTGGGCTATAGAGAGCGCCCAGGACTTGGAGCAGACACTTCGGTATGTGACCTCCGACCTCCATGCTTTAGCCACCCAGTAGACCTCCGATCTTAAAGCTTTAGCCACCCAGTAGACCTCCGATCTTAAAGCTTTAGCCACCCAGTAGACCTCCGACCTTCATGCTTTAGCCACCCAGTAGACCTCCGACCTTCATGCTTTAGCCACCCAGTAGACCTCCGACCTTAATGCTTTAGCCACCCAGTAGACCTCCAATCTTAAAGCTTTAGCCACCCAGTAGACCTCCGATCTTAAAGCTTTAGCCACCCAGTAGACCTCCGATCTTAAAGCTTTAGCCACCCAGTAGACCTCCGATCTTAATGCTTTAGCCACCCAGTAGACCTCCGATCTTAATGCTTTAGCCACCCAGTAGACCTCCTTCTGACCCAAAGTGGCTTCTAGAAGTCATTCAACTCGCCTCCTTTTCTGAGGCCTCCTAGGTTCTGCTGCAGGAAATTGGCTATATCTGTGTAGTAAAATTCTCAAACCTTTTTGTAGGAACGCAACGCATCTGGAAATGTGATGAGTAACTACGAAGCCTTCAAACCCACAGGCGGGGCGATGGGAGACAGATTGTCCGCCATGAAGGCTGCTTTTCAGGTAGGGCTATGGAAAGTTTATACAGCAATGTACATTGTAACAACTGTTTCTGATTTATTAATGACTGTTTTCTCCCCCCCCCCCCCCCCCCCCCCCCCCCCCCTTATCTTATTTCCAGTCTCAGTACAAAAATCACTTTATTGCTGCTAGTCTCAACACACAGAAAACAGGGACATCTACAGTCAACTCTGGTGCATGGACAAGTGCTGGTAGTTTAAGTTCCGTACCCAGCACCACATCACACAGTTTAGTACTCGGAGAGGAGTCGGCGCCACCCCCTCCCAGATCCATGCCTGGCTTTACCAGCAGTG
Source organism: Rana kukunoris (assembly GCA_029574335.1). Taxonomy (NCBI): domain Eukaryota; kingdom Metazoa; phylum Chordata; class Amphibia; order Anura; family Ranidae; genus Rana; species Rana kukunoris. Next base: position 21,515,446 of record CM056060.1, on the reverse strand, counting down.
GAACACTAAGCAGTATTCCCAGTACTTATGCTCCTGTGATTGCTCCCAGTTACCCCGCCCCCAGCCAATACAGTGCCAAAGACAGCAGCAGTGGCGGCAGAGAGGGAAGCGGGATCCGAGAGAGAGATAGGTACAGCGATGGAAAAGGGAGACACGGGGAAGGACATCGCCATAGCGACAGAGAGAGCCACCGCCATGGCGACGGACACCGGCATTCCAGCGGCGGGAGACACGGGGATGGTCGTAATGGCGATGGCAGAAGGGATGGTGACAGTCGAAGGGAAGGCTCCCGAGAGGCCGATGGGCGTAGGGAAGGCTCCCGAGAGGCCGATGGGCGTAGGGAAGGCTCCCGAGAGGCCGATGGGCGGAGGGAAGGCTCACGAGAGGCCGATGGGCGGAGGGAAGGCTCACGAGAGGCCGATGGGCGGAGGGAAGGCTCACGAGAGGCCGATGGGCGGAGGGAAGGCTCCCGAGAGGCCGATGGGCGGAGGGAAGGCTCACGCGACAAGGATGGCAGCCGAAGAGACAGTCGTGGAGAAAGTCGAAAAGAAGGAAGCGCTCGTGATGGCAAGAGAGAGGGCTCCCAGGACAGCGACAGTCCCAGGGATGAGGGAGAAAGTCGAAAAGAATCGAAAAGTGAAAGCTTTGCAGTTCCAGATCTTCCAAAACGGAAAAAGAGCAGATGGGACAGTTAACTTCCCAGAAAATGTAGCGAAGGGGTTACAGGATTTGTCACAAACGTAGTTTGCTTCTGAGGAGGCTGGGTGGAATGTTGGTGAGATTTATATATTATCCAGGATTTGCAACACGTTGGGAAAAGGCTTTACCCTAACAACACAATCTCCAGAGTATTTTCGGTGTCCGTATCCTACTGTGTAGAGCAGCTACTACCATGTTGTACTCCTCACTTTGTGTGACATACGCAAGACAAAGAGCCCTTCCATCCAGAAACCCATCATCTCCGACCTGTGTGTGTTTAGGATATGTCTCTGTACGGAGCACCGGTTTCTGATTTTATTATTCAGTATGTTCGTTTTTTGTTTTTTTTGTGTATCAAGTTGTTCTCATATCACAAACCGTGAATAAAAGAACATGAGTTTTGTTAATGGTACTTGTTTTCCCTTTTATGATTTCACCAAGATGAAGGCAGATCCTGCCATGCCGAGAAATATATGGTTCACCAGAATGGGGTGGTTGGGGTTTTTTTTTTTTTCCTTCTCTCAACAAAGCTGATATTTAACTGAAAAAGTATTTGATTACAGAGCTCACTAGCTAAAGCTCAAACTATGCACACAGCTCAATGATTTTAGTTCCATAATGCCATGAGACATCCTGTGATGTGTGGAATCCCTTTTCAATGGCAGTGGACAGTCCTCGCTGATACACAGAAGGGGCACAGTGGTACAACAGTTAGGATTTCTTGCCAAGGGTATGAGTGTTGGACATTAGGAGGCCTCTCCTTCACAGGCGCCATTTAACACCTAGTAAACCTTTCATCCCCAAACTATCAAAAAAAAAAACAGTTTGTCCCTTTTTTAAAGAGGAGCTCCAGTCATGTTTGTAAAAATTAAGTCAGCAGCTACAAAAACCGTAGCTGCTGACTTTTAATAAACAGACAATCACCTGTCCCAGGATCCAGCATTGTGCTCACCAAGCAGTTTTCTCCATCCCTCTTCACTCCCCAGCTCCAGCATTCTAAAGTAGAATTATGGGCAAAACTTCTTATTTTTTCCATATTGGATAGTGTAAGGGAGGTGTACAACCCCTTTAAAAAAAAAAATCCCCCCCCCCTTACTATCTCATGTCCCATTGCAGAGATTTCACTTCCTGTCCTATAGCCTAACAGGAAGTGAGAGGAAATCCCTACAAATGAAAGGAATTTCTTGGAGACCCTCAGCTCATCAAAACTAGTGTCCTCACACGAAGATTTCCCCTCTATTACTGTTCTGAGGACAACCCAAAATGTGGGGTTTTATTTACTTTCAATGAGAATGGTAACTATCCAAAATAAAGTTTTGCCTTCTACCTTAACTGTGGGCAACAGGCTGTGACAGCCATGTGCATGTGCATGTGTATGTGACCTCCGACCTCCATGCTTTAGCCACCCAGTAGACCTCCGATCTTAAAGCTTTAGCCACCCAGTAGACCTCCGATCTTAATGCTTTAGCCACCCAGTAGACCTCCGATCTTAAAGCTTTAGCCACCCAGTAGACCTCCGATCTTAAAGCTTTAGCCACCCAGTAGACCTCCGATCTTAATGCTTTAGCCACCCAGTAGACCTCCGATCTTAATTGTTTTGTGACTGTCCAGTCTACTGGGACCTGTGATGTGTCCCAGAAGACTGCAGGGAGGGATACCTGCAGTCTCCCCCCAAAAAAGTGCCCTTTCCTGAAGAGGAGCAGACATATGGAATTCTTTTACAATTTTTTTTTTTCTATTCATATGAATGGAAACGCCCACATTTATGAAAGTTGGGGTTGATTTACTAAAAGTGGAGAGTGCAAAATCTGGTGCTGCTGTGCATGGGAGCCAATCAGCTTCTAACTTCAGCTTGTTCAATTAAGGTTTTACAAGAAAAACCTGGAAGCTGATTGGTTTCTGTGTAGAGCTTCACCCAATTTTGCACTCTCCAGTTTTAGTAAATTAACCCCTTTGTGCTTTGATTCTTCTACCAGTCATGCCTAAAGTTATAAAGGAAAACGTAAAGCAGGCATGTCCAAAGTCCGGCCCGCGGCCCATGTTACAGTTTAATGTGGCCCCTTGGTAATTTGGATATACATATCTTTTGTGGCCCTGGGGGCCACAAAAGATATATACTGTATTTATCAGTGCTGCCTCGGAGGGGGCGGGACGAGTGCCATCAAATTACGTACAGGAGGATCTCCTGTTTACTCAGCAGCGTCTGTAATAGAAAGTCCTGTCTCCTGGGCTGCCATTGGATGACTGTTCTATCATAGGAGGCGGGACTTTGTATTACAGAGGCCGCCATGTAAACAGGAGATTCTCCTATATATTATCTGTCTGCACTTGTCCTGCCTATCCCTCTCCGAGGCTGCAGATGGGCATCAATCAGGCTGCACCGATGTCAATGGCGAGGCTGCACATGGGCACTGATTAGGCTGCATTGATGGGCACTGACACTTATTTTGCTTCACAGTTATTTAAAATGTAATTTTTTTTCCTGAAACTTCCCTTAAAGTGAAGGTGCGTGTTTATATGCCAATAAATACGGTATATCCAAGTAACTGGCCGCGCTCATCTCTTCACCACACACAGCCACAAAGACAAGAGAATCCTTGTTGGGCAGTGTATTAGTTGCTTGGACGAACACGCTTAGACTGCATTTTAATGGTTCAAAGTTTGTCGGGCAAAATGGTCGGCCCTCACGCATGTTCACTTAATCAAATCTGGCCCTCTTTGAAAAAAAGTTTGGACACCCCCTGATGTAAAGTATACAAATTCAGGTGAGTCTACCCCCTTCCACAGCTCCTACATAGACATCAGCATACCCTGAGCTGCAGCTTTTGGGTAGTGGGAATTAAAAAAAAATGCATCAGGAAGCATAAGATGACTATCGGTCAATGTGTAGAAAAATCGCCCAGTTAGAGTGGTCAGGGCAAGAAGAAAAAAATGCCCCAGTACTCGCGGTCATCTAGACGATGAATGTTTCGACCCTATTGTGTAGTTTTTCTACACCATGACACTAGAGCAGGGGTCTCCAAGATGTGGCCCGAGGGCCAGATGTGGCCCTTTGCTAACCTTTGTCCGGCCCTTGGGGGGCACTTTTCCTCCCATTGATATGGGGCACTATTTCTTCCACCAATACCAATGATGAGATACTGTTTTTCCTACTGATATGAGGCACTATCCCTCCCATAGACACCAACAATGGGGCACTATTTCTTCCACCACTACCAATAATGGGATACCATTCCTCCTACTAATAGGGGCACTACTCTTATTGACCACCAACCCTGAGGCCAATTTTTTCTCATGCCCAACCCGTAACATTTTCTGCCCCTGCTGGCCACAATCTGGCCCTCCTAATGTCTGAAGGACAATAAACCGGCACTTTGTTTGAAAAAGTTTGGAGACCCCTGCACTAGAGCATTCATTCTCTCCATGACCACCAAAGCTGGGGCATTTTTTTTTTTTTTTTTTTTTTTTTTTTTTTTTTTACCCACTGCTGTCTGTGCTTCAGGACTGGTGGTTGTGCTATAATGTGTCTACGGTTTGGGGGCAGAAGATTTCAGTGGAAGGAAACCTGCTCCAGTGTCGGTGGTCAGTATCAGGCCAGCTAAATAAAATAAAATTGTCCCATTCTGTTTGTGGTGGAAGATGTCAGTGAAAGGAAACGTGCTCCAGTATTCGTGGTCCGTAGGAGGCCAGCTAAAACAAATGGAGGACTGCGTCAGAAGAGACAGAAGAGTTCATTGGAAGGAAACATGCTCTAGTGTCGGGGTCTCAAACTGACGGTCATCCAGCTGTTGCAAAACTATAAGTTCCATCATGCCTGCCTGTAGGAGTCATGCTTGTAACTGTCAGCCTTACAATGCCTCATGGGACTTGTAATTTCACAACAGCTGGAGGGCCACCAGTTTGAGACCCTTATTCTAGTGCAGGGATCTTCAAACTACGACTCTCCAGCTGTTCAGGAACTACAATTCCCAACATGCCTAGTCATGTCTGTAAATCTGAGTTTTGCAATGCCTCATGGGATGTGTAGTTCCGCAACAGCTAGAGGGCCGTAATTTGAGGATCCCTGCTCTAGTGTCAGTGGTCGGTATCCGGCCAGTTCAAAATAAAAATGGAGGACTGCGTCCTCTTCTGTTTGATGTGGAAGAGGTCAGTGGAAGGAAACATGCTCCAGTGTTAGTGGTTGGTATTGGGCCAGATTAAAAAAAAATAAAAAATGGAGGCCTACATCCTCTTTCGCACAGGTTGGAAGGAAAGCTACTTCAGGATCAGTATTGGGCCAGCTAAAAAATAAAAATAAATTTGAGGACTATATGTCCTTAAGTTTGGGGTGGAAGGAAGCATGGTCGGTGGTCTGTGTCGGGCTCCAGGGGGTCGGTGGTCTGTGTCGGGCTCCAGGGGGTCGGTGGTCTGTGTCGGGCTCCAGGGGGTCGGTGGTCTGTGTCGGGCTCCAGGGGGTCGGTGGTCTGTGTCGGGCTCCAGGGGGTCGGTGGTCTGTGTCGGGCTCCAGGGGGTCGGTGGTCTGTGTCGGGCTCCAGGGGGTCGGTGGTCGGGCTCCAGGGGGTCGGTGGTCTGTGTCGGGCTCCAGGGGGGGTCGGTGTCTTCCGTTTGGGGTGGACCAGATCGGAGTCAGCTGGGTGTAAACCGCCAATGGAATCTTCTGGCTGCCCATAGAGCAGAGCGGAGTCTGTCTGTGTCCATTCTCCATAAGTGGACAGACCTGTCATCCGCTCTGATCATCGGGGATCAGCTTGCTGGGTTTGATTTACTAAAACTGGAGCGTGCAAAATCTGGTACAGCTCTGCATAAAAACCTATCAGCTTCTAACTTCAACTTCTAAACTTTGACAAAAGCTGTGAAAGGGCTTCAAGGCTCTAAAATAATGTAAAGTAGCAATCATTTAAAAGGAAAAAAAAAGCTTTAATTTATTACTGGAACTCTTTCAGACCTGATTTGGCCTCTGCTGAGATGATGTCCTCAGTCTGCTGCAGGGGGCGCCATTTCCTCAGTCTCCTCTCCTTCAATGGTGAGATTGTAACTTTGTGTCAGACAACCATGCATTACAGAGGCCCCGGGATTTACATGAATAAAAAGTGACTCTGGATGATGCTTAAACAGAGGTCACTGTCCTGAAGAAAACAACTGATGACGTTTTTACCAGGGGTGAGCAGGAAGGGGCCGTCCACAAACTGTTACCACAAATTTGGGAGCATGAAATTGTCCAAAATGTCTTGGTATGCTGATGCCTTAAGAGTTCCCTTCACTGGAACTAAGGGGCCAAGCCCAACACCTGAAAAACAACCTCACATCATAATCCCCCTCCACCAAATGATTTGGACCAGTCTAGTGCACAAAGCAAGGTCCATAAAGACATGGATGAGAGAGTTTGGGGTGGAGGAACTTGACTGGTCTGCAGAGAGTCCTGACCTCAACCCGGTAGAACACCTTTGGGATGAATTAGAGTGGAGACTGTGAGCCAGGCCTTCCCGTCCAACATCAGTGCATGACCTCACAAATGTGCTTCTGGAAGAATGATCAAACATTCCCATAGACACTCCTAAACCTTGTGGACGGCCTTCCCAGAAGAGTTGAAGCTTTTATAGCTCCAAAGGGCGGGCCAACTTAATATTGAACCCTAGAACTCAGGCTGGCCATACACTATATGAAAAATCGGCTGAAATGCGGTAATTTAGTCAGTTCATCTTTCAGCCAGTTAATGGGCACAAAATTGATAATCGGGACGTTTTTGAGCTGATAAAATGAAGGACAAGTTTGGAAATTTTCTGCCGAACGAACGATAAATTAAAAGGTTAATGCGTTTCCCGTCCAAACTGTCTGCACTGGGTATATGTAATAAAAACAAACCAATTTTTTTTATATTTCTGTGATCTGAACGATTTATCGCTCACGGCCGAATGTTTGTTTTTCGAAAGTGGGTTCGGACAATTTTTCCTATAGTGTGTGGCTAGCATTAGACTGGGATGCCATTAAAATTCATGTGTGCGTGTAAAGGCAGGTGTCCCAATACTTTTGGTAATCTATTGTAAGACCGATGATAAATTGACATGACTGGTAAATCCAGCCCTGATGGTGTGCTCAGCGCAGTACCCGGTAGCACACAGATGTGACATTCCTGTAGTCGGATGTGTGATGAGCTGGAAATGTACGATGTCGGTTGTGTGCTCTGTGATGCTATCTTTGTGTCGATCTCTTTCACAAGCATCTTTCTCCATCTGCCTGTATCTGTGTACCTTTCCCCACATCCGCCTCCTCCTTCACCCCCCCAAGTCTCGCTTCCTCTTTACACGCGGCGCCCCACGCTGGACACGCACACATCATCTGAACCCTTCTCTTACCGTATACCCAGCGGAAGCGGTATTATTCTCTTATTATAGAACTGTCAGTGTTCTAATGGTCCTAGCACTGAATAAGCAAAGGGGAGGTAAAAATCAATGAAGCTCACCGCTCAATACTTATTAGCATGTCTAACAGACCCCATCAAGCCTCATGATAACATTGAAGCCATGGCATTGCTTCATACTTAAAGGATAACTCCACTTTCGTTAAAAAAAAAAAAAAAAAGCAGCAAAATATATAGCATAAATAATTGCTACATGAGCCATGTTGTTTATTGCAGCCACTGTAATATTCTGTATAATATAATACAATATGGCTACCTGTGGATGCGCTTTGTACACCAACTCAAAAATCTGTTTTCTTGTTAATGTGATTGGCTCACTGTTCCCAGAAATAAATCTTCACTAAGATACAAGTCCGATTTTAGGCATTTTCTGCAATAGGAATTTCAGCTTCGGTGCTAAACTCCCCAAGGGTTAAATACTTCTAAATAGATGCAGCTTTTCTCATCAGAACACAGAGTGCACCAGGTGATTATAATGAACCAGACACTCCCATTCACGATCAGTCTGTACTGACCATTGTGAAACGGATACCGTATTTATCGGCGTATACCGCACACTTTTTTGCCCTTAAAATCAGGGCAAATTCGTGGGTGCGCGATATACGCCGATACTTCCCGCGCTGTGTTTGAATCCGCCGCCGACATATACTGAGCGCAGTACACTCGGCCAGGCTCTGCTCCCCTCGCGGTTATGCGAGAGAAGCCGAGAGGAGCCAAGCGTGCCCGAGTGTACTGCGCTCTGTATATGTCGGCGGCGGATTCAAACACGGCGCTGGGATCGATACTCATTTCCCGCATTGTGTTTGAACGCAGCCACCGACATATACCGAGCGCGGTACACTCGGCCACGCTCGGCTTCTCTCGCATAACCGCGAGCGGAGCCGAGCTTGGCCGAGTGTACCTGAGTGTACTGCGCTCTGCATATGTCGGCGGCGTTCAAACACAGCGCGGGAAGCGGCAATCGGCACAGAGACCAGCGCTGGAGGACACCACGCCGTACCGGACAAGGCCGCTGATGGACACCGGGCAAGACACCAAAACTCTAAGTATTAAAACATTTTTTTCCAGGAATGTCAGGCTAAATTAGGGGCGATAAAAACGGTATTTCCTCAGAGCAACAAAAGGTAGGAATCTGATACAAAAGATACAATCCTTGCAATGTACATTGGTCACCCAGATAGGATTGTTTTTTCGACAAAAGTAAAGTTACTCTTTAAAGGGGTTGTAAACCCTTGAAGGTTTTCACCTTAATGCATCCTATAAAACTGCACCGATTACTGTGTAAATGTGACTGGCAGGGAAGGGGTTAACACTAGGGGGCGATCAAGGGGGTAAATATGTTCACTAGTGACTGATTCTAACTGTAGGGGGGGGGGGGGAGCCGATGTGTGTTCCTCTGTACTGGAAACACACATTGGTCTCCTCACCTCTGACAGGAGGTGGATCTGTGCGTTTACATACACAGATCTACACCCCTGCCATGACCACGGGAAATTGTGGAGGCCTGGTGGGCACGCGCACCGGCTCCCAAGTGATGCTGCGGCCCCCTAGCGGCCGGGAAGCCCAGGACGTCATATGACGTCCACCCGGAGGGAGACAACGTTCCTGCCGTCATTTTTACAATGGCTCGGTAAGGAACTGGTTAAGGGTGGCACTCTGACCATCATTGTAAGGCTTGCATTCTTGGTACTTACAGTATTGGCAATTTTTCCCCCTTGACCCCCAAATGAGTGTTTTTGGTAAGGGTTCTCCAAGAACTGAAATTTTTTTTTAGGGGGTTCCTCTGGGGTAAAAAGATTGAGAAAGGCTGCTCTAAACCAACTAGGGTTCCTACAAAAATTGCTAGACATTCCTTGAGCTTTATTCAATGGTGGACCTTGATCTCCTATCTACACTGATGGTGAATCGTAGGGCTCAACGTAGTTAATTGATGGTGCTGGAACCTTGAGGTATTGATCTGTAACGATATAATACTCAAATACATATGTAAATATTACCCTGGATATCCCAGACTGGGGCATTTGACCTGGATGATTGATAGGCAGCTTCCAAACGCCAGGGGATTATCGCAGTCCGCATGGGCAGTGAAGCCTAAATCTGGGAAATTGAAGCGCCACATAAAAATGAATGAATCCAAAATTCATTTCTATGTCAAACATAAATTGGATACAAAACAACACATTTTGGGGGCGAGACGTCCCCCTCTTTGTCAGGGTGTATAAAGATGTAAATGTATAATCTGAAAATACGCACTATATGAATTCTGGAGTCTATGAAATCTGAACAGTAACAACTTATTCTAATTACATGCAACAGTACACGAGGAGGCTCAGCAACATGCATACAGTAAGTGCCAGATGTTCTTCATTTCCTCAGATGGCCCCAGGATTTACAACATTTATTCTTATACATTCGAGTCTTCCTGCTGTTTAGGCTGTGATTCTAATTACTGCACAACTGATGTCAGGTTCACTTTAAATCCCGACCTCAATCAAAGTTTTTTATATAGTCTGTGTACCCTTTGGCAAGATTTTGACTTACCGCTCTACGACTGACAATAACATCTTGCGACACACGGTGACACTGGTACAGGAAGTGGGGGAAAGGTCTCCAGTGGGGACACAAAGATAAAAACTTTCCTTTTTTTTTCACTGTAGCCAAAAACAGAATAAAAACAATAGTGTTGACCGGAATTGGGATTTAAAATGTTTCTCCAGTAAACATTTATATGAGGAGACAAAAGAGTGTTAAAGAGTCATCTCCTGGAAAGCTGCCCTTTCTTCTGATGCTGAGGGCTCTATGCTTACATTGCTAGGTCTGCATTTATCATTGCAAACACAGGCAGTTCATTCCTTTATTCCAGGATGGGATTATATTTGGGGGGGGGGGGGGGTATGACATCATTCTCCATATTACACAGCTGTCTTGTGTCTACACACAGTTTTGAGGCCCCTGCATATCAGCCGGGGACGGTGAGGTCAGCAGATTCCCAGAAAACAGAGGTCGTCTTGTCATCAGCAAGGGAAACAGAATCGATGCAGAATAATCCCCCTGCCTATGCAAGTAAGGGGTGTCTATAGGTAAAAACAAACTGTGCCGCTCTGACCGAAGTTGAATAATGTCCTTGCTATAGGTTTAGGCAATTTCCGTACCTCCTGAGGCCTGACTGGAAAACTCCCAGGACGTTGCTAAGAGATGCCCAGTTGTTACTGCTTACTAGGGTGTCCCAGATTGCCCAGGATTGTCCCACAATTCGGATTTGTGTCCCGGGCGCCTTCATTCCAGGACAATACAGTGTCCCGGAATTAAATGAGGACACACAGCTACCCTAATAGACAATTTCCAAACTGGTTGCTAGGGCCACCCCGTCTGGCGTCTAGCAACCAGTGATGTCACATTTGCAGAGTCTCAGAACGAGGCCGAGAGGAGCAAGGCCTTTACCCAGTGCTGCCCTGCGCTCCAAGTCCACCCACCTCCTCTCCTTCTCCGACCGCTGCAGCAGCACCTCCTGACTTCTCCAGGCTTCAGTGACCTCCCGGTGGCGGCGGCGGCGGCATTCTGCAGTGCTAGCTGGCTTTGATCCACGGCTCGGCTGCCTGTCCTGACTCCCACAACACACTACCCGAGTTCTCCACCCCACCCATGGCCCAAGCTGCCCGAATGCTTGAGGGGGGCCACCCAGCGTGGACCAGGGAACAAAGACTGGCGCTCAACTGCCCACCAAACCTGACCAGTCCAGATTAGAAGGTGAGCAAATGGAACCTGATTGTTGCAGGTCAGGTGACATGTCCGGGCAATGGGGCTGGGGACAGTACAGTAATAAATGAGGCTGACAAAGTGGGGCCTTTCCCTGGGGGGGGGCAATAAAAAATTAAGCTGAAAGAGAAAGATTCCCCAGTGGGCCTATACGCAGCAATAATGGATTAAATAAATGTTGGATATATAAAACAGTGTTTATTGCCGAGAGTCTCGGATTCCCAGTAGAGTCAAAGTTGGTTGTTGTTACAAAAAGAATAACATTTCTAGATACAGTATAATGGATCATAGTATATAACATAATTCAGTAGTCTGTACAAAGGTGAGCCCCGACGCGTTTCGACCAGTTCGGTCTCTTCAGGGGGCATAATTTCTAAAAAATAATAGAATAAATAAGTATATAATAACAACAATTTCAAAAAAGGATATAAGGACACAAGTCAACATACATCACATTAATTACTGAAGTATTGTAATTACCACTGAACCAGGGAGTAAATTTTGTGTAGAACCGCTGGATAGTCCAGAGGGGCACGGGCTGCATCCGCCCACCAACCGGCGCGGGGCCAGACCTGGATAGCTGACAAGGAGCCACATTAACGACGCCCCCAGGGGCAATGGAGGAGCAAAGGCCTGCAGAAGAAAACCCCCCATGATCCCGTGGTTAGCGGGGAAAATGTATTAGAGTAAATTGGCTCAAAAGAATGGCTGCTGAAATGACAGCTGGATATGTATATAAGTACTGTAGGTGTAGTAAAGTACTAAATTAATGGGAGGGCTGAGGCAATTGCTAATTGCCAACATAGATGGTAACAGTCAGGGCATCCTTGAAGTCCAATGGGATTAGATAATTAGATGGGAAGTGTAGTAGGGGTAAAGGTATGTTAGTACTAGGTGAGTGAATAAAGGTGAGTGAGCATTGTGACAAAAAGTGATTACCAAATTAAGGCACTCCATGAAGTGCATAGCGTGTAATTCTGTAATGAATCAAACAACAGAGAGGTGAAAAAAGGGTAAGATGAGATGGGAAGTGCATGATGTGTCCCCAAATAGGGGAAAGTGTTTGGGGTGAGTGAATGAGTGTGCAGGGTAGCTAATGAAGTGGTGTTAAAGTAAATACATACATGAATGTTGATATAATTACCTGTTACAGTGAAGGGTAGAAGTATGATGGCGTATAAGTGTGGAATCCTGACTGCAATTGTGCACTCTGAGGAAGGACAAGGTGCCAAAGTTTAGGAACAGGGATGAAAGCACATCTAACCTGACCTAATTGGAATCTGTAATGATTCCCTGATGGCTGCTCTTTTATGGGCCCCGTGGGTGTGGTGATCGTGTGATCACGTGCAGGCAAGTGCCTCCATCCAATTGGCCGATTGTGAGGCGTATCGGCCGCCAAGATGGCGGCCACACGTGTGGCTCCCTCGGCGTCCCAGAAGGGCTGGACAGCCCCAACAACTGTCGTCCTCCCCGACGCGGCCGCGTGACGTAATGACGCTGCGCGCATGTGCGGGAATCGCGCACGCTCGCCGCGCCAATGTCGGTTCGGGGAGGATTCCTGGGACGCCGCCGGCTGGGTGACACTCGCACAGGCGCCAGGAGGGAGGAGCTCCTCCGGCACCCGGAGAGCAACAGGAGGGGACAAGGGGGGATAATGTACCCCACTCACCCCAAATGTTTTCACCCAGCCGGGCAGCAATCAAAGGCGTGGCCCCAAACATCAGAAGGCCGGACGGACCCAGCTAGGCCCCTCCGGAAATGAAAAAGCGGCCACAATAAATAAGACTGAATCGTGTGTGACAGTCACCAACAGTATGACAAAGCTCAGATGGGATAATATACAAACATATAAGATATAAAAGGTATTTACACATAGACTGTGTGCATGGGTGCCATGGCTAGAAACTCCTTACATGTTGAGTATTGGATTGGTAGGACAAATAATGAGTAAGATTATTTGAACTTGCTGCACTACAGAAGTCTGTAACAGTTAATCCTGATGTGAGCAAAAGGGGGATTATGAGGGTCCAATCCCCCCAAGGGGAAGGTGAATGCACCTTCTAAGTGCCTATGGAATTAGGCTGACCCATAGTACACTTGGGTGTGAGTCATAGGTTGGAAATACAGGAGTTGATAGAACATGGAAACGCACACAGTTAGTGTCTTATCTCTATGTGTCAAGGGGGAAGGGGGTGTGTTATCCACCCAATATATACAAAAATATAAGAAAAAGAAAAATGACACATAATCAAAGAGATGAAATAAGCTGCTAGCCCTGAAATTGCATGAAAGAGAAAGATTCCCCAGTGGGCCTATACGCAGCAATAATGGATTAAATAAATGTTGGATATATAAAACAGTGTTTATTGCCGAGAGTCTCGGATTCCCAGTAGAGTCAAAGTTGGTTGTTGTTACAAAAAGAATAACATTTCTAGATACAGTATAATGGATCATAGTATATAACATAATTCAGTAGTCTGTACAAAGGTGAGCCCCGACGCGTTTCGACCAGTTCGGTCTCTTCAGGGGGCATAATTTCTAAAAAATAATAGAATAAATAAGTATATAATAACAACAATTTCAAAAAAGGATATAAGGACACAAGTCAACATACATCACATTAATTACTGAAGTATTGTAATTACCACTGAACCAGGGAGTAAATTTTGTGTAGAACCGCTGGATAGTCCAGAGGGGCACGGGCTGCATCCGCCCACCAACCGGCGCGGGGCCAGACCTGGATAGCTGACAAGGAGCCACATTAACGACGCCCCCAGGGGCAATGGAGGAGCAAAGGCCTGCAGAAGAAAACCCCCCATGATCCCGTGGTTAGCGGGGAAAATGTATTAGAGTAAATTGGCTCAAAAGAATGGCTGCTGAAATGACAGCTGGATATGTATATAAGTACTGTAGGTGTAGTAAAGTACTAAATTAATGGGAGGGCTGAGGCAATTGCTAATTGCCAACATAGATGGTAACAGTCAGGGCATCCTTGAAGTCCAATGGGATTAGATAATTAGATGGGAAGTGTAGTAGGGGTAAAGGTATGTTAGTACTAGGTGAGTGAATAAAGGTGAGTGAGCATTGTGACAAAAAGTGATTACCAAATTAAGGCACTCCATGAAGTGCATAGCGTGTAATTCTGTAATGAATCAAACAACAGAGAGGTGAAAAAAGGGTAAGATGAGATGGGAAGTGCATGATGTGTCCCCAAATAGGGGAAAGTGTTTGGGGTGAGTGAATGAGTGTGCAGGGTAGCTAATGAAGTGGTGTTAAAGTAAATACATACATGAATGTTGATATAATTACCTGTTACAGTGAAGGGTAGAAGTATGATGGCGTATAAGTGTGGAATCCTGACTGCAATTGTGCACTCTGAGGAAGGACAAGGTGCCAAAGTTTAGGAACAGGGATGAAAGCACATCTAACCTGACCTAATTGGAATCTGTAATGATTCCCTGATGGCTGCTCTTTTATGGGCCCCGTGGGTGTGGTGATCGTGTGATCACGTGCAGGCAAGTGCCTCCATCCAATTGGCCGATTGTGAGGCGTATCGGCCGCCAAGATGGCGGCCACACGTGTGGCTCCCTCGGCGTCCCAGAAGGGCTGGACAGCCCCAACAACTGTCGTCCTCCCCGACGCGGCCGCGTGACGTAATGACGCTGCGCGCATGTGCGGGAATCGCGCACGCTCGCCGCGCCAATGTCGGTTCGGGGAGGATTCCTGGGACGCCGCCGGCTGGGTGACACTCGCACAGGCGCCAGGAGGGAGGAGCTCCTCCGGCACCCGGAGAGCAACAGGAGGGGACAAGGGGGGATAATGTACCCCACTCACCCCAAATGTTTTCACCCAGCCGGGCAGCAATCAAAGGCGTGGCCCCAAACATCAGAAGGCCGGACGGACCCAGCTAGGCCCCTCCGGAAATGAAAAAGCGGCCACAATAAATAAGACTGAATCGTGTGTGACAGTCACCAACAGTATGACAAAGCTCAGATGGGATAATATACAAACATATAAGATATAAAAGGTATTTACACATAGACTGTGTGCATGGGTGCCATGGCTAGAAACTCCTTACATGTTGAGTATTGGATTGGTAGGACAAATAATGAGTAAGATTATTTGAACTTGCTGCACTACAGAAGTCTGTAACAGTTAATCCTGATGTGAGCAAAAGGGGGATTATGAGGGTCCAATCCCCCCAAGGGGAAGGTGAATGCACCTTCTAAGTGCCTATGGAATTAGGCTGACCCATAGTACACTTGGGTGTGAGTCATAGGTTGGAAATACAGGAGTTGATAGAACATGGAAACGCACACAGTTAGTGTCTTATCTCTATGTGTCAAGGGGGAAGGGGGTGTGTTATCCACCCAATATATACAAAAATATAAGAAAAAGAAAAATGACACATAATCAAAGAGATGAAATAAGCTGCTAGCCCTGAAATTGCATGAAAGAGAAAGATTCCCCAGTGGGCCTATACGCAGCAATAATGGATTAAATAAATGTTGGATATATAAAACAGTGTTTATTGCCGAGAGTCTCGGATTCCCAGTAGAGTCAAAGTTGGTTGTTGTTACAAAAAGAATAACATTTCTAGATACAGTATAATGGATCATAGTATATAACATAATTCAGTAGTCTAAAAAATTAAGCTGGCAAGTGGGGGCAATAAAATGAGAATAACAAGTGGGGGCAATAAAAAAAATAAGTCTGACAAGTGGGGGCAATAAAAAAAATGTTTGCTTTTGTTTTTCTAAAAATTGGCAAAAAAAGTTTCATAAATCATCTTTTTTTGGGTGTGCGTGGGGGGTGTCCCGGAATGGCAGTTCCTTCCATTTTGCTTTTAAATGGCCTCATTTCTTCTGAGAAATCCTCACTTCCTGTTCTTCTGTCTGTAACGCCACACAGTAATGCAAGGCTTTCTCTCTGGTGTGGAGAAAGCCTCTTGAGGGGGGAGGGGTCGAGCAGGAGAGTCAGGACACTCTGTACTTTGCAGATAGAGAATGGAGCTGTGTGTTAGTGGGCATCCTGACATTCCTGCTTGCCCCCTCAGGAGGCTTTCTCCACACCAGGAAGAAAGCCTTGCATTACTGTGTGGAGTTACAGACAGAAGAACAGGAAGTGAGGATTTCTCAGAAGAAAGAAGGACATTTAAAGCAAAAATGGAAGGATGAGGTAAGTGAAGGAGGACTGCACTGAGGTAAAGGAAGCTATTTAGGGTAATTTTCCCTTTTTACCTTTACAACCCCTTTAAGTATACTGGAATCCGGGGTAAAGCTGTCCACATAGACCAGGGGTGGGCCACTTCGGCCCTCCAGCTGTGGTGAAACTACAAGTCCCATGAGACATTGCAGGACCCTGACAATCACAGACATGACTCCTAAAAGCAGAGGCATGATGGGATTTGTAGTTTCATCACAGCTGGAGGGCCGAGGTTGCCCACCCCTGACATAGACCATCCTCCTCACCGCTATTAGTCTGCAACCGTGACCGGGAAGACTACCCTGCAATAGAGCGATCTGAAAGCGAGGCTTGAACCACTTGTGGAGTGCAGTGTGGAAGGGATGACTTAGATGGCAGTGGCAATGCAGAGGATGGTTTATGTGGACAGTTTTACCTCAGATACTTAGATGTGCCCCTTTTAATCATCAACCATGTGAGTTGCTAACTGCTGTACCTTCATTAAATGTAACCATATTGCTACACTTAGGAGCGCCTCTCTTCTCTTTGAAAACTCGGCTGTGACATGACGCTACTTTTATATCAAGACATCGCTTGTATATCAAGTAAAAATGTATTTAAAAATTGAGCTTGTCTTGCAAAACGCTCTCAAACCAAGGTTTTACTGTATAATGTGAAGTAATTAAAGCGGTTGTAAACCTTTTACAACCACTTTAACCTACAGGTATGCCTAGATTAAGGCTTACCTGTAGGTGCTTTAAATATCTCCCAGACCTGCACGGTCTAGGACAGTGATGGCGAACCTTGGCACCCCAGATGTTTTGGAACTACAATTCCCATGATGCTCAACCACACTGCAGAGTGCATGAAAATCATGGGAAAGTTCCAAAACATCTGGGGTGCCAAGGTTTACCATCACTGGTCTAGGAGATATATGCAAATCGTTGTATGGCGATTTGTTCTGCGCATGCGCCAGAGTTAAAAAGGGCACGCTGTGCCCTTTCTAACTCGGGTCATGCCGTGAGTGGAGGCTTCTGCGCGCATGCGCAGGAGCGATGTCACACGACGTCACACCACTCCGGCCACTTACAGAGCCGGAGTTCATGGCCCCGGAAGGAAGAGGGGTGAAAAATGGCTGTTTACTTCCTCTTTAAAGTGGAGTTCCGCCCATTTTTTTATGTTTGTCTGTGCTGCATGCCCTAATCTCATAGTGTTCAGAATGGACAATTTTTATTTATTTTGTTGCTTGTAAATACCTTTATTTTGTAGTCCTTCATTACTTCCTCCTCCTTATTAGCCTAGGCCAGGGATCTCCAAACTACGGCCCTCCAGCTGCTGTGGAACTACACTTCCCATGAGCCATTGTAAAACTCTGACATTCGTAGACATGACTAGGCATGATGGGAATTGTAGTTCCTGAACACCTGGAGGGCCATAGTTTGGAGACTCCTGGCCTAGGCTATTAAGTCACAAGGCTATTTGCAAGGGTTTCTGGGATAGGCATCATGTTTCCCAGTAGTCCTTGCAAACCTGACTGAAACCTATTACATTGCTTGTGCAGCACTGAGCATGTGCGAGATATGCAAAGCTGAAATCCAGGAAGTCATACAGTCTGGCTTCATGATGCCCACACTTAAGATGGCCACGGTCTAAATCCACGATCTAAATGCTGTAACAACCTAACAAAACGGACCTTAGTTTACAGACTAACTTTACTGGAATACATTAGGCTTGTGTATTACAGGGGTATTTATATTTATATTTATATTATATATTGCATTTCATGTGAGAAAGTTCTTTTAGGTGTATAAAGATCATCCTAATATTCATGGACCATAAGGCTGCTTTCACACTGAGGCGCTTTTGCGCTAAAAATTTTGCCTGCAATGCGCCCGGAACGAGCTGCTCCTTACTATCCAGTGCGCGCCTCCAACCCGCCTGCAAAATGCCACAAAGGGCGTTTTTGCAGGCAGTCGGGGGTTAAAACCGCAAAGCTAGTGGGCAAAAATCGCAGCAAACAAAATGGTAAAACGCCGCTAAAAATAGTGGCGTTTTTCCGCCAGCGCTTCAGTGTGAAAGTAGCCCAATGGTTGGTAGATATCATAAACAGTATAGGCAAAAACTTTCCAATGGGACAACAGTGCAGGGTATGGTAGACATTCCTACTCACCACATTTGCCGTATGGCAAGAGGAGTCAAATAAGGCTTAGTGGTCTACCAAGACGGGAGAAAACATCTGATCCTCAAGTCCCCTCCTCACGATGATATGTGGTTCTGACAGTGATAGATGGGTTTGGACTAGAACACATCTGAGCTCATCCCTAGTCCTGATTAGAACTCAGGTGGTGATAATGAAGGCTGATCCTCCCATCCAGAGATCAGTGTGAGGAAGGACAGGCTACAACCTTCACCTACTCCTTTATAAAGGTAAGGATCTATAACTGATAAAATCCTCTCAATGTACGTAGATCACCTGGAGGGGAGGGGGGTTCCGATCTCTATACAGGTGGAGGTACACTTAGGGCGTATGCACACAGGTGAAGAGGGTGACACACCATCAGGAAGGAGCGGATTTCTGTGCCCTGGAGTCACAGATATTTGAAAGATCAAAGGCTAGGCTGGGGACAGAGACATATCTGGTGGTTCCATGTGTACGGAGACTGATGATTGGCCCTAGAAGTGTACCATGTATCACCCAGAAGGGTGTCTGTTTACAGCTGTACACATCAATGACAGGCTGACAAATGCCGGTGACTCCCAAGCACAGATAATCGCTCCATCGTGATGTCCGGTCCTCAGAATCCATGTGTATGAGCTCTAAGCAAAGCTGATGTTTATGCAGAGATTGTGGAGTGTTGTGGTCTCCTCCATGTTTCTCTGTTCCAGGTTATTGGTCTTTATCCGCGGGGGATCCAGATTACGGCCCGTGGAGCACGTTTGGCCCCATAAAAATGATATGGGGTCCCTGCAACTGGCTGGCAGTGGTCTGTGTATTGTAATATGGGGACTGGTACATCCACTGCATAGCTCCCAACTGTCCCTGATTTGGAGCATTGTCCCTCTGTCCCTCTCATTGGTCTCTCATTTTGGTCTGATCTCTATAGATGTATATAAAATGCATTTTTTTTGTCTATCAAAAAGTGTTTCCCAGTGCTAAACCTTTTATCTGATCACTAAATTGCTGCATTTGTAAATTCCAAAAAGCCAATATAATAGTGGTAAAAAAAATCAGTTGTGGGTTTAAACAATCTTGTTTTTTTTTTTTGTTTTTTTTGTACAATTCTCCTTTTAAGGGGGTGTGACAAGGGGTGTGTCCTATGCCTGCATACATTTGCTGATAGGTGTCCCTCATTCCCATCTCAAAAAGTTGGGAGGTATGCCACTGCCAGTGCCAGCCATGACCTTTCCCCAGTCCCCCTGATAAGCACCCCTGGATGTAAGGGGGGGACTCTGATGGCCACTCCTGGAGATGGGGAGGGGGTGCTATGATGGCTACTCCTGGAGATGGGGAGGGGGTGCTATGATGGCTACTCCTGGAGATGGGGAGGGGATGCTATGATGGCTACTCCTGGAGATGGGGAGGGGATGCTATGATGGCTACTCCTGGAGATGGGGGGGGGGGGGTGCTATGATGGCTACTCCTGGAGATGGGGAGGGGGGAGCTACTCCTGGGATGGGGGGGGGGTGCTATGATGGCTACTCCTGGAGATGGGGGGGGGGTGCTATGATGGCTACTCCTGGAGATGGGGGGGGGGGTGCTATGATGGCTACTCCTGGAGATGGGGGGGGTGCTATGATGGCTACTCCTGGAGATGGGGGGGGTGCTATGATGGCTACTCCTGGAGATGGGGGGGGTGCTATGATGGCTACTCCTGGAGATGGGGGGGGGTGCTATGATGGCTACTCCAGGAGATGAGGGGGGATGCTATGATGGCTACTCCTGGAGATGGGGGGGGGATGCTATGATGGCTACTCCTGGAGATGGGGGGGGGATGCTATGATGGCTACTCCTGGAGATGGGGGGGGATGCTATGATGGCTACTCCTGGAGATGGGGGGGATGCTATGATGGCTACTCCTGGATATGGGGGGGGGGGTGCTATGATGGCTACTCCTGGAGATGGGGGGGGTGCTATGATGGCTACTCCAGGAGATGAGGGGGGGGTGCTATGATGGCTACTCCTGGAGATGGGGGAGGGGATGCTATGATGGCTACTCCTGGAGATGGGGGGGGGGTGCTATGATGGCTACTCCTGGAGATGGGGGGGGGGTGCTATGATGGCTACTCCTGGAGATGGGGGGGGGGGGTGCTATGATGGCTACTCCTGGAGATGGGGGGGGGTGCTATGATGGCTACTCCTGGAGATGAGGGGGATGCTATGATGCTGGGGGGGGATGCTATGATGGCTACTCCTGGAGACTCCTGCTATGATGGCTACTCCTGGAGGGGGGGGGGGTGCTATGATGGCTACTCCTGGAGATGGGGGGGGGGGGTGCTATGATGGCTACTCCAGGAGATGAGGGGGGATGCTATGATGGCTACTCCTGGAGATGGGGGGGGGGGGTACTATGGATATAACAGAGGGAGGAGGAGAGAACTTGGATGGCACTCCTGGATGTAAGGGGAGAGGACTCTGATGAATACTCTTGGATGTAAGGGGGCACACTGATGGACACTGTTGAATGTAAGGGGGCGCACTGATGGACACTGTTGGGTGGAAGGGGAGGGCGCACTGATGGACACTGTTGAATGTAAGGGGGGCGCACTGATGGACACTGTTGGATGTAGGGGGAGGGCGCACTGATGGGCACTGTTGGATGGAAGGGGGGAGGGCGCACTGATGGGCACTGTTGGATGGAAGGGGGGAGGGCGCACTGATGGACACTGTTGGATGTAAGAAAGGGACTGATTTGTCAGCCTGTTAATATTTGTAAACTCTACAATAAAATCGTTTACAGGACTACATACAGAAACATGAATCGAATTGGTCTATTCTCACATATGTAACCACAATCACTGAAACCTCATATCAGCTGTAAAGTGTCATCACTTTTATTATATTTCTATCTGCCCCTTTCAATGAAATCCGACCAGGTGATCCAGTCCCTTGCTCAAGCACTTCCTGTTAGAGTGACAACACATGAATACCAGCCATCCTCTCACTCCATTGTGTTTTACTTCAGACTCTCAATCAGAGTGCATGATCCACGTGGAGTGACAACACTCTGTCCCGATGGCATCAACCTGTCACACAAACTTGTTGTGGAGATACAAGTGGCTGTACTAAGGCATAGCCCACCGTTGTCACCGTCAGGAAACCCGTCCTGAGAAATATCATGCAGCCATCACTGGAGTGCATGTAGACAAGAAGTGGCAGCAAAGCAGCTACAGGAGACCAGCAGCACCTAGAAAAATGTGAAAATAGCATTTTATTAAAAAAATGTGGTCATTGTTTTATCACACGGGGCTCACAGGGATAAAGCCTCGTACACACGCTCTTTTTTTTCTCTGCTGAGTAAACCGAGCGTGTGTACGAGGCTTTTCAGGTTTCTCGTCTGGAAATCTGCGCAGAATCTCGACGAGAGTTCCTGCTCTCTATTTTCTCATCGAGATTCTTGTCGGCCTGTTTCCAGACGAGAAACCCGGGGGTGTGTATACTTACCTGTCACCGTGGAAACCTGCCCATGCTCGAAATGACTTTGGCGCATGCGCGGGAGCTTCCGCGGCATAGGTAGGATGAAGCAAGATGGCGGTGACGGCATTGAATGTGATGATGTGGCACATAGTGACAATCTCTCTCCAGTGTCCCAGTCCAGAAGATAAGCCAGATATCGGGTGCAAATAACTGGCACCCTGGACTGACTATTGATGGATTCATGTAATATTGATCTCCCCTCCCCCCCTCTTTCCATATAATGCCACCCTGACCCCATTCCATCTCCTCCTCACCTTCAGCACCCATACACCTGTCCAGGCACACCTCCTCCTGTCTCCATGGTAACTGATCATGGAGAATGGGAGCATCCTCACCATCGTCATGGTAACCAATCCATTCTGTCTGGTCGGTCTGTGCATGAAGCAAGCCGCCGGGATAAATCCTTCCAGTTCATCTGGGTAGAATCATTGTTCTATGAGGTGCACCTCCCTGTACTGTGCCCGGGGGGTGCCCCACCACCACCGTCTGCTATCTACAGCTCCATCCAACCATCGCAGTTCACTTTGTGCCCAACGCTGGGGGGACAACCCACCGCACAGGGCGGCAAAGTCACAAGAAAGCCATGTACACCTCTGCCCGACTCTGTATTGATTTATATATACTGTGTGTGTGTGTGTGTATATATATTACTGCATTTCACAGTGCCTTGAAAAAGTATTCATACCCCCTTTTAAATTTTCCACATTTTCTCATGTTACAACCAAAAACGTAAATGTATTTTTTCGGGATTTTATGTGATGGACCAACACAAAGTGGCACATATTTGTGAAGTGGAAGGAAAATGATAAATGTTTTTTAAAAGTTTTTTTTTTTTTTTTACAAATAAATATATGAAATGTGTGGTGCACATTTGTATGGCGCCCCCCGGAGTCAATACTTTGTAGAACCCCCTTTCACTGCAATTACAGCTGCAAGTCTCTTTGGGGGTGTCTCTACCAGATTTGCACATCTAGAGAGAGAAATGTTTGCCCATTCTTCTTTACAAAATATCTCAAGCTCTGTCAGATTGGATGGAGAACGTCTGTAAAGCAAGTTTTGCCACAGATTCTCAATGTGATTTAGGTCTGGACTGTGACTGGGCCATTCTAACGCATAAATATTCTCTGATCTAAACCATTCCATTGTAGCTCTGGCTGTATGTTTAGGGTCGTTGTCCTGCTGGAAGGTGAACCTCCGCCCAAGTCTCAGGTCTTTTGCAGACTCTAACAGGTTTTCTTCTAAGATTTCCCTGTATTTGGCTCCACCCATCTTCCCATCAACTCTGACCAGCTTCCCTGTCCCTGTAAGTTGAGGGGTGAGACCTCCATGGATCCGACTTGTTTTTCCCTCACATCCCACTGATGATTTGAGATCTGGGGAATCTGGGGGCCAAGAGGGCATCTTGAACTCATTGTGTTGCTCAAACCATTCTTGAGTTCATCAGAACGGGCCACCTTCTTCCATTGCTCCGTGGTCCAGTTCTGATGCTCGTGTGCCCATTGTAGGCGCTTTTGGCTGTAGACATGGGCACCCTGACCATTGTGCACAATATGCAGAGGGGCGCCACGCAGGGTTCAGCCTGGAAGCCAAATCCACCAATGAACACCTTGATCAAGCACTTCGCTGTGTGAAACGCGTCAATATCCCTGTGTGTCTGTGCTGTTTATTCTGCCCATTTGGAAATAATCATTGTTATCCTGTTGCGGAGTGTGCCAACTTTTGTGGGGGGGAGGGGCAAACAAACTGAAAAAAAATAATCAATTGCAGCCTCACTGTGCCCATCAAATACAGCCCCCCCCCCCCCTTTGCTTGCGGTGACCGCCAGGCACCTGCAATTCCTCATTACAGAGCAAGAACAGAGATGTGTGTGTGTGTAAACACACATATTCTGGTTCTCTCAGGGGTGAGGAGACTGATTGTTTGTTCATACTGTATGAACACCGATCAGTTTCTTCCCCTAGACCAGGGGTTCTCAAACTATGGCCCTTCAGTTGTTCAGGAACTACAATTTCCATCATGCCTAGTCATGTCTGTGAATGTCAGAGTGTTACAATGCCTCATGGGATTTGTAGTTCTGCAACAGCTGAAAGGCCGTAGTTTGAAGATCTCTGCCCTAGACAGTCCCATCCCCCCTACAGTTAGAACACACATTAGGGAACACATTTAACCCCTTGTTTGCCCCCTAGTGTTAACCCCTTCCCTGCCAGTGATATTTTTACAGCACTGTTCACTGTATAAGTGACAATGGTCCCAAAATAGCGTCAAAAGTGTGCGATGTGTCCTCCATAATGTCGCATTCCCGATTAAAAATCTCAGCTCGCTGCCATTGCTAGTAAAAAAAAGAATAATAATAAAAATGCTGTAAAACTAACCCTATTTTGTGGACGCTATAACTTTTGTGTAAACCAATCAATATACGCTTAGTGCAATTTTTTTTTATTATTTTTTTTTTTTTTTACCAAAAATATATAGAAGAATACATATGGGCCAAACTGAGGAACTTTTTTTTTTTTTTTTTTTTTTTTTTAAATTGGGATATTTATTAGAGCCACAGGTTGCCACTGGAGTCTCTTCCACTCCTCCATGATGACATCACGGAGCTGGTGGATGTTAGAGAACTTGCGCTCCTCCACCTTCCGTTTGAGGATGTCCCACAGATGTTCAATAGGGTTTAGGTCTGGAGACATGCTTGGCCAGTCCATCGCCCAGGGGCGGATCTGGGGGGCAACAGGGCAATTGCCACCCCTGAGAAATTAGCTAATTAGAAATTGGCTAATTCTAGTTGCGGAATTTGTGGGCGCCAGGGAGTCTGAGCAGGTCTGTGTGCGAGTGACATAGCGGGAGGGTGACAGTGTGAGCTGCCGTGTGGGGGCAGGCGGCTCGGCTGCGAGTGAGAGTCAGAGAGTGGGTGGTCAGCTGGTCGGCACTGTGGGTGAGCGGGCGGCTGGGGGAGCAGAGAGATGACATCATCTCTCATCGCCCTGCGCCCGCCCTGCATCCCTGCAGTAACTTCCGCTCTCACTGTGCAGGCGGCAGAGAGATTACATCATCTCTCTGCTGCCTGACTCTGACAAGCAAAACACCACCTTAGCACGTGACAATCCGCAAGGTGAGGTGGCAAGTGACAATCTGCATCTGGTGGCAGGCAAGTGACAATCCGCAACATGTGTGAGATACTTCCAGGTGGTGTGGTGTTTTCCTTGTTGCGGTTCCATCCGTTGGCCCCTATGTCACTACACATCACAATCTTTGTATTGGAGTTCTATTAGTTGAATTCAGTCTTTGTGCTCATTAGCTGGGCTGTGTGCTGGGGAATGTTTGTATCGGTCAGTCGTGTCGTCTGCACAGCCAATCACAATTCGCTTGACTTATGCTGGCCATACCTTATACAATATCCTTCCTAAATTTCTTTTAGATTTACGTACCTTCAGCTATGTAGTGCAAGAGCCCACCTGATTACATATAAAGTGTTTGGGTGTGATATTATCGAAAGGAAAATTGTATAATGTATGGCCAGTCTAATTGGTGTCAATGATTGAATGATGAACTACAGGTATTGATTAACTGGGATTTGTATAGAGATAATGAACTTATTGACTCAAGAGAGTAAGAGAGAGAGAGGATGGGGGGGGGGGGGGGTTACATGGAAGGCACGCATGGATGAGTTGATTAATTGAAGCCTTTGGGGGGGGGGGGTGTATTGATTAAAGAATCATGTGGGGGAGGAAGCCAAGCATGGATGGATGTATTGGGGGGAAGCATGGAAGATTGGGGGGTTGAAGAAAGACAGGCATAGACAAACGGGTGGATGGATTGATTGAGGGAAAGTTTGAGGAGGCATAGGGGGGGGGGCGATGAAAGGATGGTAGATGGGGAGATCGATGGAAGGGGGATGGAGAAAATGGTGGAAGGAAGGGAGATGGACGGGGTGGGGGGGGGGGGACAGTGGAAGGAAGGAGCTAGAAATGGATGGAAGGATTGAGGAGGGGTGCTAGAGATGGATGGAGAAGGGGAGCTAGGGATGGATGGATGGATGAGGGGAGCTAGGGATGGATGGATGAGGGGAGCTAGGGATAGATGGAGGAGGGGAGCTAGGGATGGATGGAAGGAAGGAAGGATGGAGGAAGGGAGCTAGGGATGGATGGATGAGGGGAGCTAGGGATGGATGGAAGGATGGAGGAGGGGAGCTAGGGATGGATGGAAGGAGGGGAGCTAGGGATGGATGGAAGGAGGGGAGCTAGGGATAGATGGAAGGATGGAGGAGGGGAGCTAGGGATGGATGGAAGGAGGGGAGCTAGGGATGGATAAAAGGAAGGGTGGGAGGAGGGGGGCTAGGGATGGATGGGAGGAGGGGAGCTAGGGATGGATGGGAGGAGGGGGGCTAGGGATGGATGGGAGGAGGGGAGCTAGGGATGGATGGAAGGAGGGGGGCTAGGGATGGATGAGGGGAGCTAGGGAATGATGGAGGAGGGGAGTGAGGGATGAATTGATTCGTCTCTGCGACAGGTTCACGGTATATCTGCGTCCCTTGCGCTGATATTCCTAAGCATTCACAAAGTTCTGAGACAAATTTATTACTGAAGATGAGACAGATTTCCTCTGCGTTTTGGTATTGTGCAGCGACACACGCTAAATGTTTGTGGTCTGGAGGAATTGAGCTGAGGCTTCTTTTACCTAGGCTTCTTCCTATGTTTGCGTTGCGCTTAATGATAGCGCACACACCATTTTCTGCTTCAAGATGCATTGGGGTTTCTTTTATATGACTGGCATTACACTGCATCAATGCATGGAACTCATGTAGCGGTAAAGTGCACACCGTAGTGTGAATGGGCCATAAAAAGCGTTCAGAGTCGAGTTTCATGTCGTCGCAATTCTACCACGTCAGAATTAAAAAATGTCTAACATCAAATAAGAAATCCAAAATGAGAATTTTTTTTGGTTAGGAAAGTTTTTTTATCTTATTTAGGTTGGGATACGTTTTTTTTAATAATTATTATTATTATTATTATTATTATTTATTTATTTTTCCAATTTTTAATCTTTTATTTTATTTAGGTTGGGATACGCTTTTTTTTTTTTTTTTTCAATTTTGAATCTTTTATTGTATTTAGGTTGGAATACGCTTTGAAAATGAAAGGATGCAACAACAAATGAGGGATTAGCTGAGTGCAGTGAGCCCGGTGAAAGCTGCCGCCCAATTGGCTGCTGGGAGTTGGGGCACTTTTTGTTTTTTAGGTATGGAGACATCTGGGACAGAAGAGAAGAGGAGGAGGAGGAGGAGGATGGAGTCCAGTAGAAGCACTGGGGGGGAGGGTTGTAGGGGATGGAGGGAGACAGATAACAAGGGAGGAGAGGAAGAGGGGGAGGGGGAGGCTGTTGCATGAAGCCGCCACACAAAGGACCTTGCTTGTGAAACAGAGAGAGAGCAAGCAGAAGGAGGACGAGTCATCTCAGAGGAGGGTGACCAGGAATGAGGTGAGTGACCCTCTGCCAGCTCAGCAATGCATGCCCGCCTATGCCCAACCATGCTCTGCCAGGCCGCTGTCTACAGATGCTGCACAATGACAGGCGGCAGAGCCGGGGACCTAAACAATGGCACATAGGCTCATTCAGCGTGTAAATTGCAATAACCCATAGCAACCAATGAGAATCTGTCTCTTCTGATGGCGAGCAGAGACCCCATTGGCTTCCGGGACTTTGCCCGCTGCCATCGCTCTTTGCACTGCTCTATAGAATATGCCGGCTTTTGTATTGATTGATGCAAATGATCCCCATTTCCCATGTCGGCACATGCAAACCAGCCACCGGCAGGCAAAGTAGTAACCCAACACCCATATCTCCGGGGTCACTGGGCGAATTGTTCCCGGCCGTCGCCACATTCTTCATCTGGACATCGGTCCCTGGTAACTTTTTATTTTCTTGGATTTGTAGAAATGGACCATAAAAATATCCTGAGTAATAGGGAGGTTATTATTCATACATTGAGGGTTTAAAGTGCATATTTATAGGCCAGCATCATTCAACTTCAAACAAAAGTGTTTAAAGTGGATGTAAACAATAACCAGATGGCGTTTTGTTTATTGTAAACAATTGACATGCATTTGTAATCAAAAACCTTTTTTATGCCTTTGATATATCGGTGCAGCTGATCTTCTGTGGCCCATTTGCAGCCACTTCCTTTCTACATGCACTCTAAAAATGGTTGCATGGAATTTTTTAGGATCGGCTTCCTGATGGTGACCACAGCAGGGTATTTACCCACATAATCAGAATGGGAACAGTCACTTAGAGCCCCTTTAGACCTACAGTATGTCCAATAACGTGCCAACTTACTGATGGTGATCACAGCAGGGTATACCCACATAGTGGGCATGGGAACATTCACTTAGGGCACCTTCAGACCTACAGTATGTCCAATAACGTGCCAACTTACTGATGGTGATCACAGCAGGGTATACCCACATAGTGGGCATGGGAACATTCACTTAGGGCACCTTCAGACCTACAGTATGTCCAATAACGTGCCAACTTACTGATGGTGATCACAGCAGGGTATACCCACATAGTGGGCATGGGAACAGTCACTTAGGGCACCTTCAGACCTACAGTATGTCCAATAATAGTGAGCATGGGAACGTCACTTAGGGCACCTTCAGACCTACAGTATGTCCAATAACGTGCCAACTTCCCGATGGCGACCACAGCAGAGTATGCCCACATAATGAACATGGGAGGCATCACTTGGAGCCCCTTCAGATTTACAGTATGTCCAATAACGTGCCAACTTCCTGATGGTGACCACAGCAGGGTATACCCACATAGTGAGGATGTGAACGTTACTTAGGGCCCCTTTAGACTTACAGTATGTCCAATAACGTGCCAACTTCCTGATGGTGACCACAGCAGAGTTTACTGACATAATGAGCATGGGAAAAGTCACTTAGGGCACCTACCGTATGTCCAATAACGTGCCAAATTCCGGATGGCGACCACAGCAGGTTATACATACATAGTGAGGATGGGAACGTCACTTAGGGTCCCTTTAGACTTACAGTATGTCCAATAACGTGCCAAATTCCTAATGGCGATCACAGCAGAGTATTCCCACATAATGAACATGGGAGGCATCACTTAGAGCCCCTTCATACCTACAATATGTCCAATAACGTGCCAACTTCCTGATGGTGACCACAGCAGGGTATACCCACATAGTGAGCAAGGGAACGTCACTTGGAGCCCCTTCAGACCTACAGTATGTCCAATAATGTGCCAACTTCCTGATGGTGACCACAGCAGGGTATACCCACATAGTGAGCAAGGGAACGTCACTTGGAGCCCCTTCAGACCTACAGTATGTCCAATAATGTGCCAACTTCCTGATGGTGACCACAGCAGGGTATACCCACATAGTGAGCAAGGGAACGTCACTTGGAGCCCCTTCAGACCTACAGTATGTCCAATAATGTGCCAACTTCCTGATGGTGACTACAGCAGAGTTTACCCATAGAGTGAGCATGGGAATGTCACTTAGGACCCCTTCAGACTTGCAGTATGTCCAATAACGTGCCAACGTACTAATGGTGACCACAGCAGGGTATACCCACATAGTGAGCATGGGAATGTCACGTAGGGCCCCTTTAGACTTACAGTATGTCCAATAACGTGCCAACTTGCTGATGGTGACCACAGCAGAGTATGCCCACATAATCTGCATTGGCACAGTTGCTTAAAGCCCTGTCAGACCTATACCTATAGACATGGCGGATTCCTGAAGGGTGACCACAGCAGAGTATGCCCACATAATGAGCATTGGCAAAGTTGCTTAGGGCCCCCATCAGACCTATGTCCAAAAACATATTTAGACAGGGGCGTTGGTAAATGTTGGCACTTAAAATCCCTAGCTTAATAATGATGTGCTGCACTTTTTGCGGTGCCCTCTGATCCCTTTATTTAGAGCAGCACCCCAAGTACAGTAGGGTGCCAATGGATCCAGGACCTCATGCTGCAGTCTACCACAATAAACATGTCGTACTCTGTGTTAAAAAGTTACAGTTCTTTGGTGTACTTTGTCAGTCCATTTATAATGCGTGTCTTACCGCAAAGCACATGCAGTAATGTAGTGCAAAAGTCTGGATGGGCCCTTATAGTCTCCACTGGAAGTGCATGTGACGAAGTGCCAGATGGGGACAGAGCGTTGTCGCCCTATAACAGGAAGTACCCATCTCGCTGGAGTAAAGATGAATTCTGATTGGCTGGCATGGGTTACTGTATATAAGGCTTGGAGCATTTTATTGGATAAGGTAAAATGTACTTTAGGCACAACTTTGCATTGAGTAGGGAAGGGATAGATCCCCTGTAAAGCTTTTATTGTTGTCTGTTTCCCCATTGGGGAGATTCGCCACTCTTTTGTCCCAATGACCATTGTCACTGAATCAAAAAGTGAGGAGAAGACCCTTTCCTCCAAATCTTTACAAAATGTTCTAAATTGGATGCAAGCTTATGTCAAGCTTGGGAAGTTACGGGCCTACTGTTCAATGTTAAGAAATTATATTCTAACCACATCCAATGTGTTCTTGCTGTGTGTGTTATTGTTTCTATCCACAATGTGCATCCCGTCTACATTGTATATGTGTGTAAAAAGTTTTGAATACAAATTTTGAAGGAGAAATAGTGAGGGGATTTTGGAGTTGTCCTGAGAAAAAAGGGGAAATCTTGCAATGGGGACATCTGCATGCAAGACAACTACTTTCCCGCATTTTGGGAGATGAGCTGCAAATTCCTGTTTCATTTCTGGGCCAGGAAGTGAAGGGATATCGCCCTAATTTTACAGACGGAAAAAAATGACCAGGGGGTTTACTCCTTTTCCTACTGTATCTAAAACTAGCAAAAAATGTCTATACATACAAAAGGAAACACACGTGTAAACATTAGAATTTTGTTACCTTTCAATTTAGTCTGTGCCTGATGTACATAGCCATACCTCCCAACTTTTTGAGATGGGAATAAGGGACACCTATCAGCAAAAGTATGTAGGCATAGGACACACCCCTTGCCACGCCCCCTAAATTAGAATTTTTTTACCACTACTATTCCTTTATATTGCTTGAATTTACAAATGCAGCAATTTAGAATTCAGATGGAAGGTTTAGCACTGAGAAACACTTTTTGATAGATAAAAAGTGCATTTTTTATACATCTTTATAGATCAGACCAACATGAGGGACAAATGAGGAGGAATGAGGGACAGAGGGACCAATCGGAGACAGTCCCTCGAAATCAGGGACAGTTGGGAGCTATGCATAGCTAAAACTTAAATTGTAGTAGCGGATGTACACAACAATAATTAGGATGTAAAACACGAAGAGGAGAGTAAGCAGGACCCAGACCCCAAGCAGTGTGGTGACAGAAGAAATGGAAGCCTTAACAGGCCAAACAAATGAAAGAGGGGGCTGTCAGAGTCCACCAGACCCAGAGTGGTGAGATAACATGAGTTATGAAGTAGAGGGGGAGCTAACTCAGTCCACCAGACCCAGAGAGATAAGAGGTATGAAAGCATAGATAGGCCAAGAGAGGGTAGGCCATGCAGGCCAAAACATGTAGAGTCGAGGGGGCTGATTGAGTCCACCAGAACAAGAGAAATGAAGTGACAGGAGGTATGTAAGCTTGGAAAGGCCATCAGAGCAATGAGGTTTGTAAGCTTGGCTAGGCCAAGAGAAGGTAGCACATGCAGGCCAAAACACGAAGAGGAGAGAGGGCTGATTGAGTCCACCAGAACAAGAGCAATGAAGTGACAGAAGGTATGTAAGCTTGGAAAGGCCATCGGAGCAATGAGGTTTGTAAGCTTGGCTAGGCCAAGAGAAGGTAGCACATGCAGGCCAAAACACGAAGAGGAGAGAGGGCTGATTGAGTCCACCAGAACAAGAGCAATGAAGTGACAGGAGGAATGGAAGCTGGGCTAGGCCAGAAGAGAGTAATGCCTCGTACACACGACCAACAGGAAAACTGCTATGAGAGCTTTTAATCAGGAATCCTGGCCGTGTGTATGCTCCATCGCTGTTTTTCCGACGGGAAAACTGCCGGACAAAAAAAAGAAAAAAAAACCCGGTGGGAAAACTGTTCGTCTGTATGCTTTTCTGAGGAGAAAAAGAAGTGCATGCTCAGAAACAATTCGACGCATTCTCAGAAGCATTGAACTTCATTTTCTTGGCTCGTCATAGTCTTTTACATCACCATGTTCTTGGCAGTCAAAAGTTCACTTTTGTGTGACCGGTGAGGTGAGGTGGCGGGAGGTATGGAAGACCAAGAGAGGGTAGGACACGCAGGCCAACGATGGGACTTTTTTTCTACTGTTGTGGGCATGTTGATGTGACTGTGTCCTTAAAGTGATTGTAAATCAGTTTAATATAGAAATGAAAAGGATTTTTTTTTGTACAGTTATAAAAATCCATTATAAATAACTCCCCCCCCCTTTTTTTATAAGTGATTACATTCCCTCTATTCTCGGCTGCATAAGAGCTGGGAGAGGAGAAGCAGCAGAACACTGAGATTCTCGGCTGCATAAGAGCTGGGGGAGGAGAAGCAGCAGTACACTGAGCTTCTCAGCTGCATAAGAGCTGGGGGAGGAGAAGCAGCAGTACACTGAGCTTCTCGGCTGCATAAGAGCTGGGGGAGGAGAAGCGGCAGTACACTGAGCTTCTCGGCTGCATAAGAGCTGGGGGAGGAGAAGCGGCAGTACACTGAGCTTCTCGGCTGCATAAGAGCTGGGGGAGGAGAAGCGGCAGTACACTGAGCTTCTCGGCTGCATAAGAGCTGGGGGAGGAGAAGCGGCAGTACACCGAGCTTCTCGGCTGCATAAGAGCTGGGGGAGGAGAAGCGGCAGTACACCGAGCTTCTCGGCTGCATAAGAGCTGGGGGAGGAGAAGCGGCAGTACACTGAGCTTCTCGGCTGCATAAGAGCTGGGGGAGGAGAAGCGGCAGTACACTGAGCTTCTCGGCTGCATAAGAGCTGGGGGAGGAGAAGCGGCAGTACACTAAGCTTCTCGGCTGCATAAGAGCTGGGGGAGGAGAAGCGGCAGTATACTGAGCTTCTCGGCTGCATAAGAGCTGGGGGAGGAGAAGCGGCAGAACACTGAGCTTCTCAGCTGCATAGGAGCTGGGGGAGGAGAAGCAGCAGTACACTGAGCTTCTCAGCTGCATAGGAGCTGGGGGAGGAGAAGCAGCAGTACACTGAGCTTCTCAGCTGCAAAAGAGCTGGGGGAGGAAAAGCAGCAGTACACTGAGCAATACTGTGGTGGGTGTGCACAAATGCCCAAAATAATGCATGTTGATGTGTGCACAGGTGCAAATACAGTCAAAAACAAGACTGGGGCAGAGCAACCAAATATAACGGATTCCATAGGAACCTCAGTAAAAATATGTTGGTCGCAATAGGTTATTTTTCACACAGCCATCACACTACTTGAATAAATCTCTAGTCAACCTCCAGTACTGCCGTAAACGATCGTTACATGAACACGATTGCTTCTCTTTTGCAGATAGACATAAACCTAGACTAGTAAACCTGTTTTTGGGTTCCACCCCTATACCAGTAGAATATATACAATTTTGGAATAATAGATTATTAGAGGCAATATCATAAAGGGTTTACCTAAATTTTCCAGCTCCAAGGCTTTATTTC
This sequence comes from Rana kukunoris, assembly GCA_029574335.1. Lineage (NCBI taxonomy): Eukaryota > Metazoa > Chordata > Amphibia > Anura > Ranidae > Rana > Rana kukunoris. Next base: position 21,482,017 of record CM056060.1, on the reverse strand, counting down.
CTGTAAGTCATATTACTTGTTGTTTACGTGTAAATCCAGCTGGGGCCCCACCATGGCCTCTTGGGAACAATGTGCTATCACACTTCTCAGACAAGACTGTCTATTACATAGAATGGCGTCTAGATTAGGATGACTGCGTGAAAAGGGTTCACTCCTTATTGAAAATGTTCATGAACTTGTTAAATAGTTCAGCCTGTCCGAGATGAGGAACATTTCTGAGAGACGACTCCTATGCTTTACTAAAGCCCACCTCATTGGACACATATAGGCGTTTAAAATATTCATTGGATAAATAGTGGACACCATCAGGTGCTCACATGCTAGCTTTAAGTTCTAGCGCTAAAGCCAAATGCTTTCTTTAACCACTTCAGCCCTGGAAGAATTGGCTGCTGAATGACCGGCCATTTTTTGCGATTTCGTACTGCGTCACTTTAACTGACAATTGCACGGTCGTGCGATGCTATACCCAAACAAAATTGATGTCCCTTTTCCCCTCAAATAGAACTTTCTTTTGGTGGTATTTGATCACCTCTGCGGTTTTTATTTTCTGCACTATAAACAAAAAAAGAGCGACAATTTTGAAAAAAAAATATATATATTTCTTACTTTTTTGCTATAATAAATATCCCATAAAAAAAAAAATATATATATATATATATATATATATATATATATATATATATATATAATTTTGTATGGGATATTTATTATAGCAAAAAAGTAAAAAATATATATATTTTATTTTCAAAAATGTCGCTCTTTTTTGGCGGGCTCGCGCACCCGCTAGGCGGCAGATTCAAAGCAAGTTATCTGTTGCAGGTTGACTTTGATTGGAGTTAATACATGTTCGGAGCTCTTAATATTTCGAATAATTAGTTGCGACTATGCACTTGGCGTAGTATAGCAGTGCCAAACAGCGATAGGCCATCCTGGCCCATTTTGGTTCCTCTTTCTTGTAGCCTTCGACAGGAGGCTAATTGTGGCTTCATCATACTCTTGGGTTCCACTCTTGCTGAAGAGTAAAGGCCAATGTACCGTTCTTCCGACCACAGAAAACCTATTTTTATATCTCTTCTGAGATTTGTTACTTCCAGCTAGGGAAAGAACACCTACACATTTCAATCTGGAAGAGGAAATACTTCTAGCAATAAAACGTTTTCATGGTGAGGTGGGGAAAGGATCAGAACTTCTGTTGGGTTCCTATGGCTGTTTATGTGGTGAATAGGAGAATTTTGAGTTGACGTTTAGGTATGACTTTTGTACTTAGTTATATTGGTCCTGTTTGGACCAGTGAAAGTATGTTTGTGCCATACCCATGGGATCCTTGTGGAAATTGGAAATCACAATTTTGAAATTCATGCTTTAAATTTAACTATACACATTAAAATCTGATTCTATGATGTCTTCGAGAGACATTCAATGTAAGGTGGGCTGTTATCCCACTGGCCTTCGATGTAAGGTGGGCTGTTATCCCACTGGCCTTCGATGTAAGGTGGGCTGTTATCCCACTGGCCTTCGATGTAAGGTGGGCTGTTATCCCACTGGCCTTCGATGTAAGGTGGGCTGTTATCCCACTGGCCTTCGATGTAAGGTGGGCTGTTATCCCACTGGCCTTCGATGTAAGGTGGGCTGTTATCCCACTGGCCTTCGATGTAAGGTGGGCTGTTATCCCACTGGCCTTCGATGTAAGGTGGGCTGTTATCCCACTGGCCTTCGATGTAAGGTGGGCTGTTATCCCACTGGCCTTCGATGTAAGGTGGGCTGTTATCCCACTGGCCTTCGATGTAAGGTGGGCTGTTATCCCACTGGCCTTCGATGTAAGGTGGGCTGTTATCCCACTGGCCTTCGATGTAAGGTGGGCTGTTATCCCACTGGCCTTCGATGTAAGGTGGGCTGTTATCCCACTGGCCTTCGATGTAAGGTGGGCTTTTATCCCACTGGCCTCCAATGTAAGGTGGGCTGTTATCTCACTGACCCTCAATGTAAAGTGGGCTGTTATCCCTCTGGCTGTCAATGTAAGGTGGGCTTTTATCCCACTGGCCTCCAATGTAAGGTGGGCTGTTATCCCACTGACCATCACTCTCCATGTAAACACAGATATATGAACTGTATCATTATCAGCAATCGTGCATACCAGTATTCTTGGTGTACATGTAGTGTGAACTGCGTTGATATGTGTACCAGTATAATTGGATTTCCTCTGGTCGCCTGCCCATCTCTTGGGTACAAAGCTTATTACACCGCCGTACAAAGCACTCCAATCCCATCAAGACATATTGACAAAGCCAGTGTAGGAAATCCCTTCTTTACATTTGATATGCTCCTAGATACATGCACTTATGTAGTTTTTCCACTAAATTTTCTATTCATAGAAAAGGTCTATATGAATAAATGGCCATAACTGCATGCATCAAATAGCAATTTGATTGTATAGATAACCTGTCAAAATCAGACTAGAGAAATCCTCCAGTCAGAGACATTCTGGCTTTTTACACCTGACTAGATGCGTTTTTAAAGTATATCTAAAGTCCCAATTTTTTTATTTTTTCATTTTAAATAGTTAGGGAACGGTTATTATATCCCATTGGGGAGATTTCACTTCCTGTTCTGTAGACACAATTGAGTACTGCCTGTGATTATTATTTTTTTCGATGAATTCCTCAGTCGTGTGCAGGGCCGGACTTGGGGTGGTGGGCTTGAGTGTTAAAGGGGCCCCCTGGAGCCCAGAAGGGCCTGACCGAAGTTGTTGAATCCGGGGGGGGGGGGGGGGCGGTAGTGGATCCGCCGACCAACCGAACTTGTTGAGCTGGGGGGGGTGGGCCGATTGGTCATGGTTTTTGAGCGGGGGGGTGGGATATCGCTAAATCGACTCCTCGTCCTGCTTCCTTCTTCTTTGGTGCATCCAATAGGGGGCCCATTGGCTTAAGCCCAGCCAAGCCCAATGGTAAGTCTGGCCCTGGTGGTGTGTACGCGGCCTCAGTGTGTATGCAAGTCAGCTTGAACAGAATTCCGTCGGAAAAACCCATCGGAGTTTATTCCGACGGAAATTCCGATCGTGTGTACAGGGCATTCGTCAAGTTAACTGATGCTGAAAAATCGGATCTGAGCGCCTGGGCTCTAGCCTGGTCACACGAGGGTTAAAAACTGATATTTAGGTTACAGATGGATACCGGTGGGCTGAATGAGCTTTTTGAAGACTCCAATGAGGATCTTGATCGTTGCACCCTCATTCAGATGGAATCTCGTTGCTATAAATGATTGGAGATCATAAAATCACCTCATAGTTGGAGGTGGGTGGCGCTGGGAACGCCCAGACAGATGAGGAGGCATCGGGGGATCTCAGTTTTGGGTGGACCAATGCCTCAAATGTCGTTTTTTTTTTTTTTTCTCTGAGCACAGGGAAGAGTTGTCTGTCGCAAGTTACAACATAAAGCTGATGTAAAGAGGATAAATCGAAAACACATGTGGATGAGCTAAAGGATGTACAGGACGATGTGGCGGTGGGGGGAGGGGGTCGTCTTGGCAGATCTAGGCGGTGAGTCAGTAACACAAGGCAGAGGCCTCACTGCTGTTCTGAGAGGTGTCACCAGAGACCGCACTAATTGCTGTGTTTAGTACATCTCTAAGGCCTCCTGCACCACTGACACAGCCGCGGCGAACTGCCGGAGAGCTCGCCAACACTTCGCTCATTATTTACTCCTTGCTAAGTTACATAGCAACACCCTAAATATACTGACAACATAGCTCCCAACAGTTGGGCATCCCATAACCCCTCTACTCCATCCAAGTTATCACCCCCAATTAAAACAAACCCAGGGACTGATTTCTTCTTGTGGGCAGATGTAAGTGAAAAATGCATGTTGCCTGGCTGTGCAGGAATAGAGGAGCCAGTTACCAGCAGGTAGTGCTATACAGATAAGGACTATTGTGTGGAAGCCGTGGTCTCTCTGAAGAGGTCCAATGCCTGCCATTAAGTCAGAGCTAAAGCTCCTAAAACAGGCATGAGCTTTACAGATTGCGTAGTTGTAGGCCTGACTCAGAAGGGGGTCAGACCACTGCAGAGAGGCCACTGCTTCCACTCAGGTAGCAGGGGTTCTTTTACAGCTTGCCAGGCTTTTCTAAAGAAAATCGCTTGTAAGATTTAGATTTGAGGCACCTGGACATTATTTAGTGGTTTTAAATTGAACATTTATTTTGCGATGACCAGCCTGCCCTGGGCACCAAAGACCACATGGTAGCCATGGTCCTGCAGGCTTTCCTTAGTGATGTGACATGAGGTTGGAGGAATAGTGGTTTGCAGTAAGCTGAGCGTAGCGTTCAGTTCCAGGAAGTTGTGTTATGTCTAATGCTTGCATCCTGTGTGTGCCCCGGGGGAGGAGGGTTATAGACTGTGAGGCCTGCAGTCAATAGAGCAGAAGGGAGGGGAAGTGTCTTTCCAAACTCAAGAGCCGCCGCAGCAGCAGCAGTGCTGAGAGTGGTCCGCAGCTGGAAGCCCCTGTAGCTGTGAGTGAGTTCCTGCGCTCCTTTTATCCGTCTCCTCCGCTTCCTCTCTCCTGCAACTTCTTATCGCCTGCTTTTCCTATTCCTCTGCGATCTTCCTGCGGCAGATGGGATGACAGGCAGGAGTAGATGCTTCCCACCGGTTATTTATATCCGACTGCCATCTGTGTGCCCACATCTCCTGTAATGAGGGGAGGCCGGGGGTGCGCTCAGTGCTGCTGACAGCTCCAAAATGTGAGAACCAGGGCTTTTTTTCTGGGGGAACTTGGGGGAACTCAGTTCCACCACCTTTGGCTCAGACCCTTTGGTGCCCGCTCACCACAATCACTTGTGAACACAAAAGTCTGGTTTCTGTGTTTACAAGTGACTGCTTTGTAACCCCCTGAACTCTGCACACTGTATGTAATGCAATTCTGGTATTTAATGCCCCTTTAAGACCCTTCTACTGTTTGTGAAATCTGAACGGGTCGTGGTTGAGTTCCTGCACCTATTTTCTGAGAAAAAAAGCTCTGGTGAGAACCATAGAAAGATGGGCATGGGGAGGGAGAACAGGTATATAAAGAAAGATGGGCATGGGGAGGGAGAACAGGTATATAAAGAAAGATGGGCATGGGGAGGGAGAACAGGTATATAAAGAAAGAGGTGGGAGGGAGAACATATAAAGAAAGATGGGCATGGGGAGGGAGAACAGGTATATATAGAAAGAGGTGGGGAGGGAGAACCATATAAAGAAAGATGGGCATGGGAGGGAGAACAGGTATATATAGAAAGATGGGCATGGGGAGGGAGAACCAGGTATATATAGAAAGATGGGCATGGGGAGGGAGAACCAGGTATATATAGAAAGATGGGCATGGGGAGGGAGAACCAGGTATATATAGAAAGATGGGCATGGGAGGGAGAACCAGGTATGTATAGAAAGATGGGCATGGGGAGGGAGAACCAGGTGTATATATAGAAAGATGGGGAGGGAGAACCAGGTATATATAGAAAGATGGGCATGGGGAGGGAGAACCAGGTATATAAAGAAAGATGGGCATGGGGAGGGAGAACCAGGTATGTATAGAAAGATGGGGAGGGAGAACCAGGTATATATAGAAAGATGGGCATGGGAGGGAGAACCAGGTATATATAGAAAGATGGGCATGGGAGGGAGAACCAGGTATATATAGAAAGATGGGGAGGGAGAACCAGGTATATATAGAAAGATGGGGAGGGAGAACCAGGTATATATAGAAAGATGGGCATGGGAGGGAGAACCAGGTATATATAGAAAGATGGGCATGGGAGGGAGAACCAGGTATGTATAGAAAGATGGGCATGGGAGGGAGAACCAGGTATATAAAGAAAGATGGGCATGGGGAGGGAGAACAGGTATATAAAGAAAGATGGGCATGGGGAGGGAGAACCAGGTATATAAAGAAAGATGGGCATGGGGAGGGAGAACAGGTATATAAAGAAAGATGGGCATGGGGAGGGAGAACAGGTATATAAAGAAGATGGGCATAGGTATATATATATATATATATATATATATATATATATATATATATATATATATATATATATATATATATATATATATATATATAGGCATGGGGAGGGAGGCGGGGGGAGAACCAGGTATATATATATAAGATGGGCATGGGGAGGGAGGCGGGGGGAGAACCAGGTATATATATATAAAGATGGGCATGGGGAGGGAGGCGGGGGGAGAACCAGGTATATATATATAAAGATGGGGAGGGAGGCGGGGGAGAACCAGGTATATATATATTTATAAAGATGGGGAGGGAGGCGGGGGGAGAACCAGGTATATATATATTTATAAAGATGGGCATGGGGAGGGAGGCGGGGGGAGAACCAGGTATATATATATATTTATAAAGATGGGCATGGGGAGGGAGGCGGGGGGAGAACCAGGTATATATATATAAAGATGGGCATGGGGAGGGAGGCGGGGGGAGAACCAGGTATATATATATAAAGATGGGCATGGGGAGGGAGGCGGGGGGAGAACCAGGTGTATATATATAAAGATGGGCATGGGGAGGGAGGCGGGGGGAGAACCAGGTGTATATATATAAAGATGGGCATGGGGAGGGAGGCGGGGGGAGAACCAGGTGTATATATATAAAGATGGGCATGGGGAGGGAGGCGGGGGGAGAACCAGGTGTATATATATAAAGATGGGCATGGGGAGGGAGGCGGGGGGAGAACCAGGTATATATATATATATATATATATATATATTATATAAAGATGGGCATGGGGAGGGAGGCGGGGGGAGAACCAGGTATATATATATTTATAAAGATGGGCATGGGGAGGGAGGCGGGGGGGAGAACCAGGTATATATATATAAAGATGGGCATGGGGAGGGAGGCGGGGGGGAGAACCAGGTATATATATTTATAAAGATGGGCATGGGGAGGGAGGCGGGGGGAGAACCAGGTATATATATATAAAGATGGGCATGGGGAGGGAGGCGGGGGGGAGAACCAGGTATATATATATATAAGATGGGCATGGGGAGGGAGGCGGGGGGAGAACCAGGTATATATATATAAAGATGGGCATGGGGAGGGAGGCGGGGGGGAGAACCAGGTATATATATATATATATAAAGATGGGCATGGGGAGGGAGGCGGGGGGAGAACCAGGTATATATATATTTATAAAGATGGGCATGGGGAGGGAGGCGGGGGGAGAACCAGGTATATATATATAAAGATGGGCATGGGGAGGGAGGCGGGGGGAGAACCAGGTATATATATATAAAGATGGGCATGGGGAGGGAGGCGGGGGGAGAACCAGGTGTATATATATAAAGATGGGCATGGGGAGGGAGGCGGGGGGAGAACCAGGTGTATATATATATATAAAGATGGGCATGGGGAGGGAGGCGGGGGGAGAACCAGGTGTATATATATATAAAGATGGGCATGGGGAGGGAGGCGGGGGGAGAACCAGGTATATATATATATATATATATGGGCATGGGCATATATATATATAAAGATGGGCATGGGGAGGGAGGCGGGGGGAGAACCAGGTGTATATATAAAGATGGGCATGGGGAGGGAGGCGGGGGGAGAACCAGGTGTGTATATATAAAGATGGGCATGGGGAGGGAGGCGGGGGGGAGAACCAGGTGTATATATATAAAGATGGGCATGGGGAGGGAGGCGGGGGGGAGAACCAGGTGTATATATATAAAGATGGGCATGGGGAGGGAGGCGGGGGGAGAACCAGGTGTATATATATAAAGATGGGCATGGGGAGGGAGGCGGGGGGAGAACCAGGTGTATATATATATATAAAGATGGGCATGGGGAGGGAGGCGGGGGGGAGAACCAGGTGTATATATAAAGATGGGCATGGGGAGGGAGGCGGGGGAGAACCAGGTGTATATATATAAAATGGGATGGGAGGGAGGCGGGGGGGAACCAGGTGTATATATATAAAGATGGGCATGGGGAGGGAGGCGGGGGGAGAACCAGGTGTATATATATAAAGATGGGCATGGGGAGGGAGGCGGGGGGAGAACCAGGTGTATATATATAAAGATGGGCATGGGGAGGGAGGCGGGGGGAGAACCAGGTGTATATATATAAAGATGGGCATGGGGAGGGAGGCGGGGGGAGAACCAGGTGTATATATATAAAGATGGGCATGGGGAGGGAGGCGGGGGGAGAACCAGGTGTATATATATAGAAAGATGGGCATGGGGAGGGAGGCGGGGGGAGAACCAGGTGTATATATATAAAGATGGGCATGGGGAGGGAGGCGGGGGGAGAACCAGGTGTGTATATATAGAAAGATGGGCATGGGGAGGGAGGCGGGGGGAGAACCAGGTGTGTATATATAAAGATGGGCATGGGGAGGGAGGCGGGGGGGGAGAACCAGGTGTATATATATAGAAAGATGGGCATGGGGAGGGAGGCGGGGGGGAGAACCAGGTGTGTATATATAAAGATGGGCATGGGGAGGGAGGCGGGGGGAGAACCAGGTGTATATATATAAAGATGGGCATGGGGAGGGAGGCGGGGGGAGAACCAGGTGTATATATATAAAGATGGGCATGGGGAGGGAGGCGGGGGGAGAACCAGGTGTATATATATAAAGATGGGCATGGGGAGGGAGGCGGGGGGGAACCAGGTGTATATATATAAAGATGGGCATGGGGAGGGAGGCGGGGGGAGAACCAGGTGTATATATATAAAGATGGGCATGGGGAGGGAGGCGGGGGGGAGAACCAGGTGTATATATATAAAGATGGGCATGGGGAGGGAGGCGGGGGGAGAACCAGGTGTGTATATATAGAAAGATGGGCATGGGGAGGGAGGCGGGGGGAGAACCAGGTGTGTATATATAGAAAGATGGGCATGGGGAGGGAGGCGGGGGGAGAACCAGGTGTGTATATATAGAAAGATGGGCATGGGGAGGGAGGCGGGGGGAGAACCAGGTGTGTATATATAGAAAGATGGGCATGGGGAGGGAGGCGGGGGGAGAACCAGGTGTATATATATAAAGATGGGCATGGGGAGGGAGGCGGGGGGAGAACCAGGTGTATATATATAAAGATGGGCATGTGGGGGGAGATCACTAGAGCAAGAGGTTTCTTCTATAGCAACCAGTTGGGTTTCTTCTATCATTTTATCATCTCCATGAGAAATAGAAAACAAGAGATCCAATCAATTGCTATAGGTAACCGATCCAGCTTTCCCTCATCTTTAAGCCCTCGTTCACACTGGTGCAATTTGTCATGCGACTTGACAGATCCAAATCGCATGACAAGTCGCACCCCATTGCTGGCAATGGAACCGTTCAAATTGCCACGACTCAGAAGAAGGCTCCTGAACGACTTTTTCTGATTTTCATTGCAATTTGCATGGACTTCTGCTAACCGAAGTCAGAAACCCCGATAAAATCGGAGGGGCAAATCGGATTGATCTGCAGCTTTGAAATCGCGCTGAAGTCCCGCAATTTCAAAGCCACACTGGTGTGAACCAGGGATAAGGCTAGTCTCACACAGGCTTTAGATTGTATAAGAGCAGTGTGAAGAGTAAGCTTTGGCAAAGCATATGCAGAGCATGCAAATAGCACATTATGGCCATTAGATGGCGGTGAGGAGCATACACTTTTCCAATGATACTCGGCACCATCTAGTGGCCATAATGCAGTATTTTCTCCATTCACACATTCAAAATAGAAAGAATATAGCTTGAGAACGTTTTGGTTTTTGCCGTGTCTGCACATAACAAATTTACGTGGAATCTCAGTGTTTTTTTTTTTTTTTATAACTAAATCCCTATGAGTTAGTTGTCATAGTATGCTGGGACTTGTAGTTGCTGGAGAGTCTCAGGTTACATATGACCACCTTTTTAATTCGCCATCATAGTATGCATGGTGTGCTGGGAATTATAGTTGCTGGAGAGTCTCAGGTTACATATGACCACCTTCACAATTAGCCGCCATATTATGCATGGTGTGCTGGGAATTGGGGTTTATTTTAGTCTCAGGTTACATACAAAACCACCTATTATGCTATACTATGCCTATACTATGTCCCTGTTGGGGAGATTCACCTTTTTTTTTTTATTTGTCATGGTGACCAGTGTCAGCAGTACAGGGAATTTTACATTTGTTATAGTTGTATCAGAACAGGAATAAAAGGGAAATCTTCCAATGCCGACAGCTGCCTAATTTTCATAGGCGTGCGCACAGGGTGTTCCAGGTGTGCCCAGGCACACCCTAATCGCCTTGTGCAACACAGATTCCCCCCTTAGCCCCCACAGCGCTACCGACTTTCCTCCTCTCCCACCAGCTGTTGCTGCGGAGAAGGTATTACCGTGTTTCCCCAAAAATAAGACCTACTCCGAAAATAAGACCTAGCATTATTTTCGAGGAGGTCTGAAATATAAGCCCTACCCCGAAAATAAGCCCTAGTTTAAAATGCTTGTAAAATCCTACAATCCACTCTATTACAGTAGTATCTAATGTACAATGTGTGTGTTTCTGTAATATAATTGTGGGGGAGAGAGCTCCGGCGGGTCACAGAAGTGTAGAGGTATTATATTACAGAAACACACATTGTACATTATATACTACTGTAATAGAGTGGATTATAGGATTTTATAAGCATTTTTCACACTGGGGATTCCTGTCGGGCAGGGAGAGAGAGGGGGAGAGAAGACAGCACATTATATGGTAAGACCTACCCCGAAAATAAGCCCTACTGTGTCTTTTGTTGGCAAAATTAATATAAGACCCAGGCTTATTTACCAGTCCCTTCCCTATGTGAATGAACACCGGACTGCAAGAAAAAAAAGATTGGCTACAAATACCTACATCGGGAGATGTTTTTCTGGCTGCTGTTGCTGACCTGTCTCCCTGTAAAAAGCAAGTTTTCTGTTATTCTGATCCTGTGGCTTCAATCAAGTCACAAGGGTTTGGCAGACCTCTGATCTGCATGGTAGACATCTAGTAGAAGGTGGTCAGTGCTGGCTGTCTATGTATCTCTGTCATCACTAAATGATGGTTGGGCCTATTAATGGCTGAGTAGGCATTGGCTAGTGCAGTCCTGGGTACAGGAACCTGTCTCAAGCTTGGTACACTGAAATTGGTATGGCGTGCGTAGTTCTCCTACACGTCTGACCACGACTGTTATCTGAAGGTGGCGGAGGCGATAAGCTGGTGTGATGCACATGGTTGCATTTGAAAACGTAGTCTGCGTGTAATGTGTGTGTCAAGTGATGTAACACCTTCTGAATATTGTCAGTTTGTGGTATGGCCATTACACAACAGAGAGGATACCTCAGGACACCTCATTACAACACAACAGTAGCTCTGGTCACATGATTCCTCCAGCATACTGGAACAATTCTGCCAATCGGTCATGCAGTATTTTTCTTAGCATGGCCTTGGGGTCCTTTCACACTGATCAGTTTTTCGCCTTACCAAATGCGTAAGAAAATGCATGACCGTTAAAGCGCCAAAACGTAGAACTTCTGCTTTAAGGTATCCTGACCCCTGACATACATTTGGCATGTATTTTTTTGGGGGGGGGGCAGGTACCTAGTTTTCCGCCCCGGCTCCTCCTCCTCGCCGCCTCCCTCCCTGCAATCTTCTGGGATGCGTCAAAGGTCCCAGATAATTGCCCAGCCATTCAAGCGTGACTCATGAATGCGCAGTGCGCACCTGGCTGTGGAGCCGCAAACTGTCACGGCTGGGTGCCCACACTTGTAATGCCGGTGCGGCAGACAGGCGGGGGGGAGAGAATGTAGGCTTTGGGCGGCCACATCGCTGGATTGTGCGACAGGTGAGCGGCTGTTTATTAGGGCCAGTTCACACCAGACGCAATTCCGTACAGTTTCATGTGCATTTTTTCTGCACTAAAAATGCATGCACAGTGTTTTCCATGTATTCCAATGGCTCTAGTTGGCTCTAGTTCACACCATGCAGTCAGTTTCCAGTGAGTTTCCGGTGCAGAAACTGACCTGAAATTGACTGCATGGTGTGAACTAGAGCCAACTAGAGCCATTGGAATACATGGAAAACACTGTGCATGCATTTTTAGTGCAGAATAAAAGCACACAGAACTGAACAGAACTGCGTCTGGCTGCTAACTTTTTTTTAATAAACATGGGTCCAGCTGGAACTCCATTTGAGGCTAAGTTCACACTATCTGCGCACGTGGCTCACAGCAAGGGTCTGGTGCGTCCCCGTTCACCGTTTCAGGTCCAATTTCAATCTGAATTTTTACTAATTTGCAAAAAAAAAAAATAACAAACTAAAGAAAAAAAAATTCAAAATGTTGGTATTTTTTTGGTTTTTAGCAAAAAAAAAAAAAAAAAAAAGAGCGCTATTTGTCTAAAAAAATAAAAATGTAACGCATCTCATTCTGTTTTATGACTGCACAATTGTCATTCAACATTTCGAAAGCGCTGAAAGCTGAAAAATAGCCTGGGAGGAAAGTGGGGTAAAAGTGGCCGGTATTGAAGAGGTTAAAAGTCCTTCACGCGTTCTTGGTGTAAGTTTGGTGCAGTAGAAAAGCTGCACCAAAAACGCACCGCTCCATTAAAATGAACGGCGAACGCATCAAAAGAAAAAAAAAAAAAACACAAAAAATACACCCACGGTAATGTGTCATAAATGTATATGCAGTTTGATTTTACTCCCTTATTTCCCATTAAAATTCTTGGCGCTGTACTGTTTATTTAAATATGTACATGCCTTTTTGCAACAGAACAGCGTAAAAGCAGCCTTGGGCAAGCGAACTGGATGTCAAAATAACGTTCTAAAAACGCCAGTAGTTTTGCCGTGAGTTTTTTTTTCTTTACTTTTCTCAATGTTTTTGCAATATCGTTTTCTTCGAGTTTTTCCCGCATGAAAAAAAAAAAATTATAAAAAAAAAAAAATGTGGTGTGTGTGTATAATATATATATAAATATAATCTTTTTTTATGGATCAAAAACATTAAACGCTGGTGAGCCGCGTTTTTGAGCAGTTATCAGCGTTTTTTGACGTTGGAGCACTTTTACAGCTCTCAGAACCCACTATTTTTTTTATTTTTTTTTTTACAGCCAACAATAGTTGATAAGAGCCATGGACACATAGGATAACATGCTGGGGGGTTTATTGACTTTCCAAAAAATGTCTGAAGCCAAAAACAGCAGCTGTAAAACCGTTCAGTGTGCATGAGGCCTCACTCTTGTGGGGGGGGGGGGGGGGGTTGTAAAAACAGGCATCTGTACCATGTTTTTATTGATCTCTCCTCCTTTTTGTGGGTTTTTTCTGCAAAAAAAAACCTCTCCAACCAGTGTATTCACCTCCTGAGAAGAGGAAAATAAATCCGTACAGAGCTGCAATCGTTTCCCAATAAACAGGGCAAACTTTTTTTTTATTACTAAATACCCTGGCAAGTGAAACGCTAGATTTATATGAAATTCCTGGAAATGTTTTGGTGTTTCCCCATTGTTCTCCTGATCTAATGCAGAGAGATTTACCGCTGATTTTGTGGTGGGAGAATGTTTGCTGAGGAATGTATGATCCAAGTCGGTGAGTTGAGGTATAAAGCAATGTGTGCAGATTCCTTCCACTATCTGGACATGTCTGAATGCGCTGAGTGTCAGCATGCATGCTGGTAGAGGTGTCCCCAGGGGCAGGGGGCAGGTAGAGGCCCGTTCCCTTAGAAGATGGCCTTTCTTCTGACCCTGCACAGATCTGTAGAGGGGAACACAGTAACCGTGCAGGAAATAGCAGAAGCCACAGGGTGACAGGAAACTGCAGAGGTGATAAACTCCAACCCTTCACACCCTTCCGCACACACCACCCCAATGACTACAGGGTGCCTGGGATGTACTAAAGAGAATGCATGTTTATGCCCAGAGATCTCATGAATGTGAACCCTTATAAGTGTACAATGTTATCTCCATTCTTTGTATTAAAATTAAATAAAAAATCCATATCCTAATGGTCCGAACCTACTACTACTTGTGTATGCATCTTGTCTACTATGATCACATATACGGAGTGCTTTGCTCTCAGGTTCAGTTCTATCACCTTCTTCCTTTGGAACACAATCTCACAATAAAACATTAATGGTACCGGCACACACGTCTTCACTTTCCACAAGCACCCGATGCACACCGCTATCTATTTATCCCATTCCATGACTGGGTTCGTGTTTGCAAGTACAAGTCTAATGTAATTTAGCACACATTGGAGGAGATTTATTAAAACTGGTGCACACAGAGAGTCTGGTGCAGTTCTGCATGGTAACCAATCGGCTTCCAGGTTTTATTGTCAAAGCTTTGTTAACCCCCCCCCCCCAAAAGAAAATACAGATTCTGGTCTCTTAAAGAAGATTACACAGCACAGTGCTTGTGCTGTGTAATCTGCCCCCCTCTAAACTGTAAAAAAAAAAAAAAAAAAACTCCCTGAACCTGCCTCTTCCTTTATCCCCCTCTCTATACTAACCACAAAAATCAGGGCTGCTGAGCCCTGACTACCGTGGTCAGAGTACGTCCCTGCATCATACACTGCTGTCCCCTCTGCTCTGCTCTCTCCCCCCTCCTTCTTGCCTGTCATCTCCCTCTTTGTGTCTGTCTCCGGCCCGCCCTCCCTCGCCACTATTACATACTTTCCAACTTTTTGAGATGGTAATGAGGGACACTTACTAGCAAATGTATGTAAGCATAGGACACATCCCCTGCCATGCCCCCTTTAAAGGAGAATTATAAAAAATGTAAATGACTAGGTAAACCCACAAGTGATTTTATTTACCAATACTATTCCTTTATATTGGCTTTTTATATTTACAGATACAGCAATTTAGAAATAAGATGAAAGGTTTAGCACTGGGAAACACTTTTTGAAAGATAAATCATGCTTTATATATACAACTCTATAGATCCGACCAAAATGAGGGACAAATGAGGAGGAATGAGGGACATTGCTCTAAATCAGGGACAGTCCTTCCAAATCAGGGAGATATGCTATTATTGTAAAAAAAAAAAAAATTGTCACTGCCAGCCCCTCTATTAGAGGCTGGCATAGCACACTATGCAAGTCGTTTTCAAAAATGGTCACGTGACTCACGGGCACTTTACAGATACGAGCTTACAGAGCTTCTGCGGAAGAGACAACCGGCGGCCACAGGATCTCCCTGGCTGACGCCAGAGGGAGATCATGGCCCCTCCCGCAGAAGACCTCTATCGGAGCTGTAAAGCGGCCATGAGTCACGTGACCGGCCTGAAGACAGCTCAAATTCGGTATTTAGAACACTTGTTTTTTTAAACTACTTACATAGTGTGCTATGCCAGCCTCTAATAGAGGGGCTGGCAGTGACAATTTTAGTTTTTTACAATATCGGTGGGGGGGCTGGGCCAGAGAAAGACGCAGAGAGGGAGATGACAGGCAGGAAGGAGGGGGTGAGGGGTGAGAGAGGAAAGCAGAGGGGGCAGCAGCATATGATGCAGGGACGTACTCTGACCACGGTGGTCAGGGCTGAGCAGCCTTGGTTTTCGTGGTCAGTATAGAGAGGGGGATACAGGAAGTGGCAGGTTCAGGGAGATTTTTTATTTTTTTTACAGTTTAGATGGGGCAGATTACAGAGCACAAACTTTGTGCTGTGTTATCTGCTTTAAGGGACCAGATTCTGTATTTATTTATTTTTGGGTTAACAAACACTTTAAGCTTTGACAATAAAACCTGGGAGCCGATTGGTTACCATGCAGAACTGCACCAGACTCTGTGTGCACCAGTTTTTAGTAAATCTCCAATGTGTGCTAAATTACATTAGACACTCGCAAACATGAACCCAATTATGGAATAGGATCATTTAGATAGTGGTGTGCATCGGGTGCTTGTGGAAAGTGAAGACGTGTGTGCTGGTACCATTAATGTTTTATTGCGCCCTTTAAGTGAGATTGTGTTCCAAAGGAAGAAGGTGATATAACTGAAACTGAGAGCAAAGCACTCAGTATATGTGATCATAGTTGAGGGGGGTGTCACGTCCTCAGCTCTGAGGGGTTCGGGCTGGGACTCGTTAGCCCTACAAGGCTATCTGTCTTCCAGCACCAGCTCAGCATCTATGCTTGCCTCCCTCTTTACAGCCCAAGACTCTCAAATCCTCTTCCCTTCCTGAGCAGGGGGCCACTGCCTCAAAGGCTGGAGTTGGTGGGTAAAGCTGAGCACTAGGAGGAGGAAGTTACATCCTCCTCAGCTCTGAATGCTGGGGCTTCGCTCTGCATTACTTAACTTCACTGGTTGCTAGACGCCAGGCAGTCCTAGCAACAAGACAGCGGGCAGTGGAACCAGCAGAACCGGGTCTCGGTCCCAGACTAGTAATGTGAGTGAAGCAGTTTTTTTTTGGAGCATCAGAGCTGCTCGGGGGCAATTGCCACCGTGCCAAGTCCGCCCCTGACATGTGGTACTGGCCCACTGGGCATTTGGCCAGTCCAGGCCTGTATGAAAGGGATGAAGTGATGAACCCTAAAGTAAGTCATAGGTTATCCTCCTAAGCTAGCCACTGCTGGCCTGATTTTCTCTTGTTCAGCCTGTGACCAGCAAAAAAATCAACCAATCCTCCCCATCCAGACTAACCACATGGATGGAGGACTCCACACTTCTGGTTATTGTATTCTGGAAGCCACAATACCCACAGCTGCCTGAATACCCGAACAATGACTGGTTCCGATAGGATACAGTTACTGTTCAGCTGATGGATTTTACTCCTGACCCAACTTTTATTGAGCCTGGTGGTGCCAACCAGGCCACCCACAGTTTGAATTGTGGCTGAAATTTGGTCCACGGGAGGCTTTAATGCAATTTGCTCATTAATAAGATTGTCTCGGCCCACAAGAGAGAGGTTTATATGGAGGGCCGCATGGTGGCACTGCTACACACAAGTTCTATCCAGGACTTCGGGATGTTGGGTGGATGCAGGTGTATGAAAAGCTTTTATTTTACGGAAAGTGGGCAAGCCTCTAAGGCCATTTTTCTCCTTTACTCTACATAGAGATAGAGTAATGAAAACTGCTACCAGAAAGTGAGACTGTACTACAGTAAAGTTCTAAGTTTAGAGATATAAGCAATATCCCTAATCTGACTGTTTTTCTAAATTTTCTCATCTATAAAAGCTAGGCACAGCCATCTGTTCAGACCACATTTTAAATTTTGCTCAGTTTGTCATTTTTAAAACCATTTTGGAATTATCTCATTCAATGTGGTAAACACATGCTTGCATGCATTTTGTGAGTTGACTCATTTTCAAGCACTCATTCAACCCTTTTGTCTAGTATACAAAAGTGAATTATTTTTTCCACTTAACCAGGGAAATGTTCAAGCCCATCTTAATTCTCATGACATATACACACGACCGTTTTCGCAATGTGATTAAAAACGATCGTGTGTAGGCTCCAGCGCATTTTTCGCAACGTTAAAAATGGGCATTAAAAATTTAGAACATGCTCTAAATTTTCGCGTAGGTTTTAACGTCGTAAAAAAAAAGATTGTGTGTAGGCTTTAACCTCCCTTGCAGTATGATTAATTCAGATTTCAGGAGCTAAAAGCGGTACCATTATTTTGCATGGAAGTTTGGCGTCTCTCTTTCTCTTTCCTTGTCTCTCTCTCTCTCATCTTTCCTGGTCTTTCTCTTATCTTTCCTTCTCTCTCTCTTTCTCTCATATTGGTGCAGTCTTTTATATTGGTGTAGTGTGGCTTCTTTCTCTTGGTTCTCTCCCTTGGGCTGGAGTGAAGGGTTGTAGTTTCCTATTGGTGTGATGTGGACTTCTTTCTTTCAGGCTGGAGGGATGCGTTGTAGTCTTAAATTGGTGTAGTATGGCTTTTCTCTCCTCTTCTACTGGTTATTTTTCTCTCAGGGTGGAGAAATAAGTTGTGGCCTCGTATAGGTGCAGCCTTTTATTGGTGTAGTGGGGCTTCTTTCTCATCTTTCCTTGACTCTCTTACTTGAGCTGGGGTAATGGTATTTTATATTGGTGTAGTGTGGCTACTCGTCTCTTCTCTTGGTTCTCTTTCTTGGGCTAGAGTGATGGGTTGTTGTCTCATCTGGGTGCAATCTTACATTGGTGTAGTGTGGTTCTCGCTTATTTTTTCTTGGTTCTCTCCATCAAGGTGGAGTGATGGGTTGTGGTCTCATTATGATGTAGTCTTATATTGGTGTAGTGTGGCTTCTCTATCCTCTTGATTCTCTCTCTCGGGCCGTAGTGATGGGTTGTGGTCTTTTATTGGTGTAGTGTGGCTTCTCTCGACTCTTCTCTTGGTTCTCTTTCTCTCAGGCTGATGTGATGGATTGTCATCTCATATTGGTGAAATCTTTTATATTGGTGTGGTGTGGCTTTTCTCTTTCGTGGGCTGGAGTGATGGGTTGTGGTCTCATATTGGTGCAGTCATATATTGGGTTAATGTGGGTTCTTTCTCTCTCAGGCTGGAGACATGGGTTGTAGTCTCATATGGGTGAAATCTTACATTGGTGTAGTGTGGTTCTCACTTATCTTTTCTTGGTTCGCTCTATCAAGGTGGAGTGATGGGTTTTGGTCTCATTATGGTGCAGTGTTTATATTGCTGTAGTGTGGCTTCTCTCTCCTCTTGGTTCTGTCTCTCAGCTCGGAGTGATGGGTTGTGGTCTTATATTGGTGTAGTGTGGCTTCTCTCCACTCTTCTCTTGGTTCTCTCAGGCTGGAGGGATGGGTTGTGGTCCTATATCTTGGTGTAGTGTGGCTTGTCTCTTCTCTTGATTCTGTCTCTCAGCCCGGAGTGATGGGTTGTGGTCCTATATATTGGTGCAGTCTTATATTGGTGTAGTGTGACTTCTCTCAACTCTTCTCTTGGTTTTCTCTCTCTTAGGCTGAAGGGATGGGTTGTGGTTCTACATATTGGTGCAGTCTTACATTGATGTAGTGTGGCTTCTTTCGACTCTTCTCTTGTTTTTCTCTCAGGCTGAAGTGATGGGTTATCGTCTCATATTGGTGTAGTGTGTCTTCTTCAAGTGGAGGATATCTTTAAATTCTTCCTCTTCTCTCTTTACAGATGAGAATAAAATAAACCTGAACCACCCAGGAGCAGCCATCCAGCCAGAGATGTTTCAAGCTAAAATTCCAACCACGAGTGCCGCAGGCCATGTAAGTTCAGCTCAGTGACTAAGGCTCTGTAGATGTCTTTTTGTGGCAAAGTGGAAATTCCGAATCCTGGAAAAGTCGGCTCACAATGACAGTACTGTTCTGTCACTGTTTATGGACTCTTATGGGAATGTAAAGTTTACACATCAGAGAGAATACGTCATGTACGGCAGATGTCACACACAGCCCTTGGCCAGTGAATACATTAATTATGGGCAGAAACAGAGTTAAAGGAAACTTGTACTAAAATGTATGTGGGTTGACTGATTCTTCGGGAAATACCATTTCCCTGGCTTAATACATACATTCCATTTCCTGGAGGGTGTCTAGGAAAAAAAGGAATTCCTTGCATGCTTGTGAGCATGTCCCATCTACAACTTCTGCAGCCACCTACAAAATAAATAAAAATAAAATAAAAAAAACAATGGCCCCCCCAGACTGCCCTATGTCTAGTCCGGCCATGCAACCAAGACACCATACTGAAGGATCAGACATATAGAAAGAAAATCTGTCCATAATACAATTAAATGGTGTTCTCTAATAATGATCGGTCTGATCGGCATTTGCTTACCCCCCTCTACCCCGGATCTCAACATGTAGACAAATGGCAACATATACCACTGTGATTAGTCAATCATGCCATACAGTAGTGCCGTAGGGGTCCCATTGCTGGAACCACAGCATGTGTCCAGGGCCAAAGTATTCCCCCATACACTACATTGTCAAAAATATTGGGAAACCTGCCTTTACACGCACATGAACTTTAATGGCATCCCAGTTTTAGTCCGTAGGGTTCAATATTGTGTTGGCTCACCCTTTGCAGCTATGACAGCGTCAACTCTTCTGGGAAGGCTCTCCACAAGGTTTAGGAGTGTGTCTATGGGAATGTTTGACCATTCTTCCAGAAGTGCATTTGTGAGGTTAGGCACTGTTGGGCAAGAAGGACTAGCACGCAGTCTCTGCTCTAGTTCCTCCCAATGGTGTTCTACCAGATTGCAGGCCAGTAAAGTCCTCCATCCCAAACTCACTCATCCATGTCTTTATGGACCTTGCTTTATGCACTGGTCCAAATCATTTGGTGGAGGGGGGATTATGGTGTGGGGTTGTTTTTCAGGGGTTTGGCTTGGATCCTTAGTTCCATTGAAGGGATCTCTTAAGGTGTCAGCATACCAAGACATTTTGGACAATTTCATGCTCCCAACTTGGTGGAACAGTTTGGGGATGGCCCCTTCCTGTTCCAACATGACTGCACACCAGTGCACGAAGCAAGGTCCATAAAGACACGGATGAGCAAGTTTGGGGTAGAGAAACTTGACTGGCCTTAACCCAATAGAACACCCTTGGGAAAGAATTGGAGTGGAGACTGCGAGCCAGGACTTCTCCTCCAACATCAGTGCCTGGCCTCACAAATGTGCTTCTGGAAGAATGGTCAAACATTCCCATAGACACTCCTAAACCCTGTGGACAACCTTCCCAGAAGAGTTGAAGCTGTTATAGCTGCAAAGGGTGGGCCAACTCAGTATTGAACCCTACAGTCTAAGACTGGGATGCCATTAAAGTTCATGTGCATGTATAATACAGTGTACCTGAGGCTGTTGGATGCACAAGACTTGTCAGCCATTGTAGCTCTTCAAAAGATCAAAATAAGGATTTACCACCAATCAGATCGGTAAATACTCTTCATTATCTTTTGCAAAAAAATGAAGGTGACTGTTGCTTTAATTAGAGTTAGGATTAGGTTAGCTTTATATTTGGCCATACACCTAAAAAAGACTACTTGCAACTCCAGCCAAACATGGAAAATCTGATAATAACCGGACTGCGTGATGGGGTTCCTGTTTTTTCAAAGTTATTCTTCTAGCTATTTCGGTCTGTATAAATCAATCATAGTAGTGACATACGAGCCAGTGGAAGAAATCACAGAGTGCAGAGGTGGCCCAGGAAACCTACTTGCTGTTCCTGCACTCACTTTCGATCATATGAAGAAGTGAATGCTGGTTAAAATTGGCTGAAAATTGCATGTGTAAATCTAAATCTAGAAGATCATTTAACACTACCCTTTTTCAGAGGGTGAGAGTGTTGCTGTTTAAAGATGACTACATTGCCCCATAGATACAGTAGAGGACTGAGTGTAGCCACCCTAAGACAGGAAGTGTGTTATTAGTGGGATTATCATGTGACTGTTAGAGAAAAAAGTCTAAAAAATAAAAGTAAGGCAGCCACCATATAAAGCCTTAACGGCTTATACGGTGAGGGGGACAATATTATTTTTCCAAGCAAAGAACAGTATGTAGTTAAATTTTTTTCCATTGATACATGTTCCCTGGTGCAAGACCCGGGTTCTCAAAGATGTTTTTCCAACAATAACTGTTCGCGCGAACGGTCGGTCTGTTCGACGGTTCTGGTGCAAAACGGAACACGGGGGTGTTCGGCTCATCCCTAGTGATCACATCCCAGCTAAGAGGAACTTTGGCTAATCCTTTCCAGGTCCTCACCAGCGTAGCTGACATGCAAAATTCTAAATAGCGGACTTTAAAAGAGATTCCTTCCAGAGTCTGGAAACAGGAAACGTGTGGAATACTTCTTATCTAACTAGCTTTGTTCCTCTTTCAGGATTCGGCTTGTAGTCCTGCAGCAAGTGTGGTTCAGAGGTCAAAGGTGAGCACACACATTCCTCTAGTGTTCCTTTTCTGCATTCTCATTTAGCAAAAAATGAAATCTGTAATGCACTACAGGGACTGTCTTGGACTATTACACTACAAGTAATTGCTCTTAGTGAATAATGGGACCAGCTAGCTGCTAGCCCCTTCCTCATCAATGCTTGTCTTTGGTAAAGGGAAAACGTTAAAGCTGAAGTTTAGGTTGTTAATTTTGACATAGTTACATTGTTCCAGCTTAGACCAATGTAGCTTGTGTGTGTTTTTTTTTTATATACCATACCTGTGGGATCACCCTGGAAGCTGGGAATCACTGTAATAGACACTGCACCACTAAAGTGATCTCCACTAGGTTTTGGTTCCCATGCAGCTTGCTCACTCAGCAGAGGTGCCATTCAGAGAACGCTTTGCATTTACTAAACGAATGCAAATGCCGGATTGGATGAGGTGTAGAGGTGGGGCATTAACATCACAGTCTTCACCTCGTCCAATCAGATAAAGCTTTGCAGGTATAGTCCTGGTATAATGACTAATATACAGTATATTGCACACATAACAAACAAGTGCCTCTAATGTTCACTTCTTTCTCCACAGTCCTTCAGTATGAAGCCTGCCGCTAAAGAACTCTGCTCATCCTGTCAGACGACTGTGTACCCTATGGAGAGACTGGTCGCCGACAAGCACATCTTCCACAACAGATGCTTCTGCTGTAAGCACTGTAGTACCAAGCTGAGGTAGGTGTAAGTTTAGCCCAGGGCACACATTGATGACAACACTAGAAAACCTTCACATACAGAAAAACTTCCGGTATACCCACAACTGATCTAGAGCAGTGTTTTTCAACTCCAGTCCTCAAGGCACACCAACAGGTCAAGTTTTCAGGATTTCCCTCAGATGAAATAGCTGTGGTGATTACTAAGGCAGTGAAACTGATCAAATCACCTGTGCAAAATAATGGAAAGCCTGAAAACATGAGCTGTTGGTGCGCCTTGAGGACTGGAGTTGAAAAACACTGATCTAGAGGACCTAAAACAAACAAAAAAAACTTTAGAGAGCATGGAGAAAATGTATTTCTTAATGAGATATCTGAGTTTCTGGATCTGCATACCTGCCATAGTCATTATGAGGGGTTCTCACTCTCCCTACTGGATGAGGTGAAACACAAAGGTGGTTGTAGACACCCAAAGCTTCCAGGTGGACAGGAGCAAGGTTGGCACTTATGGCAGGGAGATCTTTTTGTTGGCATATCGGAGACATGCGAGAAGCTCAAGGACGACACCTACCAACAACCCTCCTACCCAACAGCTGGCCAAACCTACTAATTTAACATCTAATTAACTCCAAACTTTTAAGAAATACGTTTTGAAATAAAGAAAAATGGAAGGGCCTCTGCGTTATCCCCAATACCCATGGTGAAGCACATTACAAACAATAATGAACATATCATTTTTTAACAACTTTTATTAGCAGCCCTGATGAAGGTGGAGCCCTTAGTCCCCCGAAACATGTTGGGTCTCATTTTACTGCTGAAACTTCAGATAAAACCTGCATTTACTGGATACCAGGTGCTCCTTTAATTAATGTCACTTTTTTTGAGAATACTGACCTTCTGGCTTCAGTAGCTGACTTAGAAGAAGTGTGAAGATGGGTATTTAAAAATTTTCTCTGACATTCGAAATCTCCATAAATGCTCCCAATGAGTGATTTGGAATATACAGAGGATAGTGGTTTAGCATGACAGCCAGGTGCTTAGCGTTTTTAGGAGAGGCCAGCACTGGAAGATCCCATATCCTCTCGGTACAGATTTCCTGAGATCGTTATTCTAAAGAGCTCGATGTATTCAGTTGGGTCTCACCCACAGAGCGAGGAGCATCATCTCTGCGATGTGTTGCTAATCAGGAAGCACAGCCTGCATATCCAATATGGCTGCCCTGGTGTACAGTTAGAAACTATAAAAGATTATTTATACTTGATGAAGAGATGCAGTATTTACCACCAAGGCAAAACCAGGGAAAGAATCTTCAGCATATTTGCGTATGTCGAAGATTCTTGACCTAGCCTGGTTTATCGAGAGAAAGATCGGAGTCATACATTTTTTTGTAGGGTGGCTTTTTATTTATTTATTTTACATTTTTGGGCTTTTTATTAATTTTTAACTTTTATTTTCATCTGCTGATGCCTTAGGAAGCTCACATTCACATGCGCCTAAGTGAAAAATGAATGTAAACATTTGGACAAAGGTTAACGTACCGGTGCTTCTCTTCCTTCAGCCTCGGCTCCTACGCTGCCCTTCATGGTGAATTTTACTGCAAGCCTCACTTCCAGCAACTCTTCAAGAGCAAAGGAAACTACGACGAAGGGTTTGGACGCCGACCTCACAAGGATCTCTGGACACACAAGGAACAAGATGCTCCTGGTGACAAAGCTCCCTGATGGCCTACAGACCTGCAACTCACCTGGCTCTTTGTTCCTCACCCACAATGCACCTGGGGTAGGAGCTATCCTGTGCCTCCGTGTGAGTTTTTAATGCAGATAAAAGGCACTTTCTTTTATTAGGATGTAGCTTATGCAGTTATCGCCTCCTGGTGGTGGGAGAGCCTAACTGTAAACGTCAGATGCCACCTGGGCCTTGAAGACCTCGAAGTGCACAGTTTTCCTTTTGACAATGACAACTCCATCGAAATTTTTAAGTCTGGCATTCCATGATGAAGCTGTCCTGGACCCATGTGGCCTCTTGAATATGGCGGGAGGGTGGTGGGTGATAGGGGGCAGCCTGGTTCGCAGTGGTGACATTAGCCGCAGCCGCCAGTTGAGCGATTTCTTTGGGCACCTTGAAACAATGGGTGGTTACTTCAGCTGCCTTTTGTTTTGTGAGATCCAGAAAGTCAGGACTGGCAGTGATGTAGGCTATGTACTTACTGCAACTCTGTGATTTTATTCCTCACAATAGACCAAAAGGTGCAGTAATGGGAGGAAGCGGGACGGTGGCCATTTTGTTCTTACAGGGATAATGCAAACTGAACCAGACAGCCGTCTTCTCCCGCTTTCCGCTCTATGACCTCAGGGGACATACTCATCTCTTCTGTGCATTCAGATATAAAGCTAGCACATGGCCAAACTGGCCTAACCATCATTCAAATTGGCATTCCCCATCACCCACCTCCCTCCAGCATATCCCCCCCCCCCCCCCCCAAAAAAAGGGAAAGACCCTTACCCCTTCCTCCCTTGGTATTGGATAAGGGAGACTGAAACATTCCTGACCTTCTTTCACTGCACCCTCTGTGCTGATGAAAGGGGCATCCATACTCTGCACTGGTTTGGGGTTTTGTTTACAGACTGTTTTTAAATAAATGAATCTTCTCTGTGAGCCTTGATTGTAAAATAAAGTCTCTCTAGGAAAAATGCTTCCCATCGGTCTTGTGTGTTTGTACATATGTCATGCGTTTTACTAATGGGGAAAACTAATGAGGGGAGGGAGTTGCTAATATGCTGGTGTTGGGCTACACTTTGTGCGTCGAGGGGATGCACAGTAGAAGCTTTTCTGACAAGTAGATGGGTACTGTTAGTAACTGGCTTTTAGAGTAAGTGCACACAACTGCTATCAGGGCCGTCTTAATAGCATCATGGGCCCCTGGGCAAAGTAATACTCTGGGGCCCCTACAATGGAGACGGTGCAGGTAAACAGATCAAGTAGGTAAGAGGTAGGGGATATCTAGGGTGAAGAGGGGGTCAGAGTGCTGGGGGGACATCTGGGATGTAGAGGGGCCGCCCAGGCTCAAGGACAAGCTGCTTTGGGGAAAGGGCAGGTGTGCCCTCTCATGAAGACAGCCCTGACTGCTGTTGTTGAATGGTCACATGATCTAATAAAATTTTCTCTCTTTCTGGACATACGATTCGTCATGTGACTGATCACATGATTTCCTCCAGGTTCCAAATTTCACTTCATCTTATTGCATAAGTGATCTCGATCCTATGACAAGTCACAAGATCTCTACTGGGTTCCTAAGATCACTTCACATTGCTGATCAATGCACAAGTCACATGACTAATCACATGATCTCCAGCACATGACTAAGTCACGTGACCAATCGGTCTCCACCGGGTTCCTCATATTACTTCTTCTTGCAGATCTCAATCACCTGACTAGTCACGCGATCGCCACCGAGTTCCTAATATTACTTCATCTTGCTGATTACCTGACTGGTCATGTGATCAATCACGTGATCACCAATGGATTCCTAATAGCGCTTCCTCTTGCAAATCACGCGACCTCAATCACATGCTTCTTCACTGGGTTCCTACTATCACTTCATCTTGCTGATCACGTGACCAGTCACATGACTGATCACCACCAGGTTCCTAATATTACTTCATCTTACTGATCAGGTGAACCAAGTCACATGACCAGTTATATTATCACCACTGGGCTCCTAATATCACTTCATCTTTTTGCTCATGTGGCCAGTCAAATGACCAATCACGTGATCGCCACATGGTTTAGTGCCTAATATCCCCTTAATTTTATCACTCATGTCACCAGTGACAGGACCAATTACTAAGGCACTCTGCCACAAAAACAAAAAAAATTTTTTTCCGTGGAACACGTAGCACGCCGCAGCAATGTTCATCGCCAGATTTTGAGTAACAGTAATGGGGCTTAAATCACTAGGAGAATAAGTAACTCCTAGTCAGTTTATGCACTGCAAACAAAGGCTCTGGACCCACAAAATAACCTAATTACTGTACTACAACCGACAGCCATAATTAAACCTCAGGACACAGGTTTCTTTTTTGAAAATATCATTTTTTTTCATTTAACCCCTTCTTTACCGGGCTATAGGGATTTGACGGCCGCAGCAACCCCTCACCGATGAGAGTGGACGTCACACAACGTCCTTTATTCTTGGCGTTCTAGGGTGCACGCGTGCCCGACGGCCGCAATTGCCAGCGGGCACCCGCGATTACCGTTGATCACGGCAGGAGTGTGGATCTGTGTGTGTAAACACACAGATCCACCTCCTGTCAGCGGTGAGGAGACTGATGTGTGTTCCCAGTACAGAGGAACACACATCGGTTTCGTCCCCCTACAGTTAGAACATACTTTAGGGAACATTTTAACCCCTTCCCTGCCAGTCACATTTACACAGTAATCAGTGCAGTTTTATAGCACTAATCGCTGTGTAAATGTGAATGGTCCCAAAAACGTGTTAAGTGTCCAATATGTCCGCCGCAATGTCACGGTCACAAAAAAAAAAGCCATAAATCTATCACCTATTTTGTAGACGCTATAACTTTTGCGCAAACCAATCAATATACGATTATTGTGTTTTTTTTTTTACCAAAAATACGTAGAAGAATACGTATCGGTCTAAACCGAGGAAAAAAAAAGTAAAAAAGTAAAAAATAAATAAATTGTGATATGTATTAAATAAAAAAAAGTAAAAAATATTGTGTTTTTTTTTTTAAATTGTCGCTCTTTTTTTGTTTATAGCGCAAAAAATAAAAACCGCAGAGATGATCAAATACCACTAAAAGAAAGCTCTATTTGTGTGGGGAAAAAACATAATGATTTAATTTGGGTACAGTGTTGCATGACCGCGCAATTGTCATTCAAAGTGCAACAGCGCTGAAAACTAAAAATTGGTCTGGGCAGGAAGGGGGTGAAAATGCCCTGTATGGAAGGGGTTAAATAAAGATATATAAACACACCCTTTGCTCAGGGCAATGGTATTTTACAGAGTGGCCCAATCCTCTTCACAGATCCCCCCACCAAGCAATCTTGGCTCCTCTTCTGCGTGTGTCGCCATTGCAAGCTATTTTCTATGGAGACACGCAGTGCCCGCTTTCTCCTGAGCTGTGTGTCTTTGGAGCCTTGCTCATCTAGACAGACAGCTAGGCTTAGCCCCCCAACCCCCCCATTCGCTTTCCTAACAAACAGCTGAGTGAACGTCCAGCATGGCGCCCGCTGTTCACTGCTTTGGACATCTATTAGAGGCTACGGCTCTAATCAGGTGCTTCCAAAACACACCCCGCTGCTGTAATTCAGGTGCCAGACAAGGGGCCGGGCACCTGAATGGGGGTGGCAGCGGCAACAATAGATTCATGCAATGGATGAATCTATCTATGGTGCTAGAGGGACGGCAGGAGAGAGGGGGGCGGTGCCCGTGCGCCCTTTATGGACGTACCGCCACTGGACTTATAGCTCCACCACAGCTGGAGGGCCACAGGTTAAGCACCCATGGAAGGTTACCATCTAGTGGTAATAAGAGCAACTGCAGCAGAGTAGAGTTTATGTCAAAAATATATGCAGGACTGTTATAGGTCACATTATTTATGATTTTTACATTAAAGGGGTTGTAAGGCAGAAGGTTGTTTATCCTAATGCATTACAAAAAAATAAAAAAAATGTTTAGCAGCCTCCCCAGCCCCCCCCTAAAATTACCTACCTGAGCTCCTCTCTCCAGCGCTCCATGATCCTCTCAGCCATCCAGGACACGCCTCCTGATTGGCTGAGACAGTAGTGGAGCCATTGGCTCCTGCGGCTGTCAGTCAGCCAATCTGGGGCGAGAGGGTGCTGGGCCAGGTCAGGGCTCCATGTCTGAATGGATACAAGGAGCTCGGACTCGGCTCGGATGTCCCCATAGAGAGCTGCTAGCTGAGGAACACTAAAAAGGAGGGAGGGGCAAGGAGCAGCAAAGAGAGACCTAAGAAGAGGAGGATTCAGGCTGCCCTATGCAAAACCAACTGCACAGAGGTGGTAAATAGAACATGTTTTGTTTTTTAAATAACAAACGAGCCTTCACAATCACTTTAAAGGTAAGGTCATCAACAGATTACTCTTTTTTTCTACCATGTCTTGTGCCCATCTCCAGGTGTCTATGAGCCTTGGTGCACTTCGAGTAATGCCTACTCTCACTTGTTCTGTAACAAAGAATATACCATTCCATAACTAAATGCATTTTAACCCGTTACCGCCCAGCCTATGGCTGAATGACGCTGAGGCCAGGCTTTCGCTGATCCGGGTGGATGTCATATGATCACACATTCACAGGGCTAGGCTGTGGTGCAATCTGTCAGGGGGCTCAGGGGTAAGTAATGCAGAATGCACAGGGGTTGTCCCTGTCAGAGCACATAAGCTCAGCAGGGAGATCACGGTACTAATATAGTTTGTGTTAGTACAGCTTTCTGTCAATTGTCCCTTTGTGCATCTGGCATGACTCCTGGGCCCTCTGCACTACTTACCCCTGACTCCTAATCGCTCTGTATTACTTGCTTCTGACTCCTGTGGACTCTTACCTTACATATTGCAGTCCTCTGGACTCTGCATCCTTTATAGGGGGGCCCCTGCACTCTGTATGACATGCTGCTGAATTCTTCACTACAACTGATCACAGTGTTGACAAATATATGGCTAGTTTTAGAAGGTAATTCTTCTGACATTAAGCTCATTTCCTCTCGCTTCCTGTTGCTTCTCTGGGACAGAATGAGACGTGAAATCTTCCTGCAAAAAATAGCCGGCTAGGGAATTAATCATTGCATACTCTATTCAAAATAAAAAGTGGCTATATGTATAAGGTACTTTATTTGCCTGCAAAACAAGAATGCACAACAAAAATGGTAGCGGTTGAGAAAGTGAATGTGATGCAATGCAAGTTTACTACATAGCGATTGCAACAGAATAGCTTGAACATTACTTCCTATTATTGTTAAAGCTGAACACCAGACTTCCATGTTCCCCTCCTGTAATGAAATTGCCTTTACTGCAGCTTTTTACGCATCATCAAACTCTTTCCTTCCCAGCAGTAGTTGCGACTGTGGTACACTGATCATAGCTGGTCGCTCATTGCATACCTCCTCCGTTCAGAAAAGGCTTTGTATTCTTTTCACTGAATGCAAGGCTTTCTGTGACTAGGGGGGGGGGGGGGAGACCATCCATCTGCCCCACCTGTAATGTAGGTCTTTGTTCATGCAATTCGTGAAAACAATCTTCCAGTTATGCTCCTGCGTTGTCACCCTGTCATATACACCCCTGGGGTGCATGTAGAGAGGAACCGGCTAGAGTAGTGGTCATCAACCCAGTGGGTGGTCATCAGGGCCCACTAACAGGCCAGGTTTTATGTATTACCTTGGGGAGATGCAGACTAGATATAATTTGCTGCTCAGTGATTGCAGTATTCTATCACCTGTGATGTATTTCAGTTATCTTGCAAACCTGGCCTGTTAGTGGGCCCTGAGGACGGGGTTGATTATTAGGGTGCCCACGTGTCCCAATTGCCCAGGACTGTCCCGCAATTGGCATGTCTGTCCTGGGTCCTGGGCACCTTCATTCCAGGACAATACAGTGTCCCGGAATGAAATAGAGGACACAGCCACCCCAACTAGTAACTACATTTCCGGAATTGGTTGCTAGGGCCGGCGCTGCTTGGCACCTTGCAACCACTGACAATTTACTATCATTTACCATTTACCGTATTTATCTTGCTATAACGTGCCCCGGTGTATAGCGTGCACCCCCAACCTAGAAGTAAAATTCCTGAAAAAATAATACTTACAGTTAGGATGCCCCTCGTCGGTGTCTTGCCCGCCGTCCATCGACGGCCTTGTCCGGTCCGGCGTCCTTCTGCGGCCATCGTGGTGTCCTCCCCGCTCCCCGTGCCGTGTTTGAACTACTCCGCCGACATAAACTGAGCGCAGTACACTCGGGTATAGTCGGGCAGGCTCGGCTCTTCTTGCGTAAAGGACGTACAGGACGTGACCGCGAGCGGAGCCGAGCCTGCCCGACTATACCCGATTGTACTGTGCTCGATATATGTTGGCGCAGTGGTTCAAACACATCGCGGGAAGCTGGTATCGGCGTATATCGCGCACCCACGATTTTGCCCTGATTTTCAGGGCAAAAAAGTGCGCGGTATACGCCGATAAATACGGTACTTTACAAAGAAAAAAAATTAACATGTTGGCAAACCAACTGCCATTCAGTTTGTATTTCCATTTACTGCAAAGTCACTGTTATCAGTTCAGGGCTGATCTTGCAGATCAATAAGTCAAATCTCTATATCAGGAAACATCGAACACAGCACAACACCAATTTATATTAATATAAATGACCATTTTATTGTAAATAAAAACAAATAAAAACTGGATACAATGTGAGGGCTCTGCACTGCAAGCCCCAAGTCAGTATATATATATATATATTTATAGAGATTTATACAGTAAATAAGATATTCCCTTTGGCACAGGTTCCCTCCACACGAAGGAACATAATATATATTCATTTAACAGTTGCACCAGCTTGTAACCCATTCTCTGCCAGGGAGCCACAATTTGGCAGTCATAAGGTTCCACACATCGCTGACTTCCTTTACCTCGCGGAGGGACCTCACTCAGGCCTCGTTTGTGTGCCCAGAGCAACCAGGCTTACCTTACTGCAAGCCAAAGTCAAAAGTGAGGATTTTCTTTAATACTGTTAGGTTTGTTATAAAGTGACAGGTTCTCTTTATGCTGTCGGGACAAAAAAAAAAATCTTTCAAAATGAGCAGCAAACTGTATTTAGCTTTTAACTGAAGAGTTTTCACATTTGCATTGAGTGCAGCGAAGGTCTGTGTCACACTTCTCAGCTCACAGCATATACCGAGCCCTCCCGATTGTGCAACAGGAACTGGGGGACTTGGCGAATAGTGCTGGTGTAAGACAGAAAAGCATTGAACAACATGAATGCTGCTAGCTTCAAGCAGAGGGGAAAGGACGGGAGAGCCAGCTTTCAACTGTACATGGAAAGCTGGATTTTGATTGGCCAATTGTCTGCAAGAGAACCAGTGTGTTGCCTTTAGCTAGGGGCTGAACTCATACCCGACCAAGAATGAATGCGGACAGCACATGGGTCATACACAGGGATAAGCAATAATCTCTTCCTGCAATCTTGGGCAGCACTGTAGATTTAGGCAGCCCATAGACGGTTGTAAATTTCTCTTCTTGCAACCATGGGTTGCAGGAAATTAATTTGCACAGTTCACCCATCAACACACACAGTGCCGATAGGGGAATCTTCTCCGCTAGTGGTTATACAGGTGAAACTCGAAAAATTTGAATATCGTGCAAAAGTTAATTTATTTCACTAATGCAACTTAAAAGGTGAAAGTAATATATGAGAGACTCATTACATGCAAAGCAAGATAGTTCAAGCCGTGATTTGTCATAATTGTGATGATTATGGATTACAGCTCATGAAAACCCCAAATCCACAATCTTAGAAAATTTGATTACATGCAATCAATAAAACAAGGATTGTACATAGAACAATATCTGACCTGTGAAAAGTACAACATGCATATATACTCAGTACTTGGCTTGGACCTCTTAGTACTTGGCTTGGGCCCCTTAATGCGGAGTGGCATGGAAGCGATTAACCTGTGGCACTGCTGAGGTGTTATGGAAGACCAGGGTGCTTCAATGGCGGCCTTCAGCTCTTCTGCATTGATAGGTCTCATGTCTCTCATCTTTCTCTTGGCAATGCCCAACAGATTCTCTATGGGCTTCAGGTCAGGCGAGTTTGCTGGCCAATCAAGCACAGTAATCCCACGGTCATTGAACCAGGTTTTGGTGCTTTTGGCAGTGTGGGCAGTCCTGCTGGAAAATGAAGTCAGCATCCCCATAGAGCTTGTCTGCATGAAGTGCTCCAAAATCTCCTGGTAGACGGCTGCGGTGACCCCGGACTTAATGAAGCACAGTGGACCAACACCAGCAGATGGCTCTCCAAATCATCACTGACCGCGGAAATTTCACGCTGGACTTCAAGCATCTTGCAGTGTGTGCCTCTCCATTCTTCCTCCATACTCCGGCTCCTTGGTTTCCAAATGAGATGCAAAATTTGCTCTCATCAGAAAAGAGGACTTTGGACCCCTGAGCACCAGACCAGGTGTGTTTTTCTTTAGCCCAGGTAAGACGCTTCTGACATTGTTTGTTGTTCAGGAGGCTTGACAAGAGGAATACGACATTTGAAGCCCATGTCCAGGATCCGTCTGTGTGTGGTGGCTCTTGATGCACTGACTCCAGCCTCAGTCCTCTTCTTGTGAAAGTTCCCAACACTTTTGAATGGCCTTTTCCTGACAATCCTCTCCAGGCTGCGGTCATTCCTGCTGCTTGTGCACCTTTTTCTTCCACATAACTTTCTATTCATGTGCTTTGATACAGCACTTTGGGAACATCCAAATTCTTTTGCAATTACCTTTTGAGGCTTTCCCTCCTTATGGAGGGTGTCAATAAAGTGTTTTTTTTGCACAACTGTCAGGTCAGCAGTCTTTCCCATGATTGTGATTCCTACTGAACCAGACAGAGACCATGTAAAGGCTCAGGAACCCTTTTTGCAGGTGTTATGGCTTAATTATCTGATTAGAGTGGGACACTGAGCCTAGAATATTGCACCTTTTCACAATATTCTAATGTTCGGAGATTGTGGATTTGGGGTTTTCATGAGCTGCAAGCCATAATCATCACAATTATGACAAATCATAAATCATATCTTGCTTTGCATGTAATGAGTCTCTCTCGTATATAACTTTCACCTTTAAAGCTGCATTAGTGAAATAAATGATATTTTGCACAATATTCAAATTTTTCGAGTTTCACCTGTAGTAGCCGCTTGCGATAATCGGAGGCAAACACAGTAGGCTGGTTGTACCCAAGTTAATGGATCATCTTAGTACATTCAACCTGCCCATTAATAGTTTGAACCATGTATGGCAGACCTTACATCCCCTGCACAGTGCTGAGAGTACTGTAACCTTCATCTTTTCTTTGACAGGAGCAGCCGAAACTGTAAGCAACTGTTACCTGTTAGACCAGGTTGTACCTGCCAGTTTGGATCTCCAGAAGTGATCAAGCCTAATAAAGAGTAGTGCCCGATATTATAAAAACCCATGCATGCTGGAGGCTTCAGTCACAATATAGGTCGTACAGCTGGCAGAAGGCACTGCACCATGAAGATGGCAAAAGCTCATCTGTTTAATACTGTAATTGGGAAATACAAAAACTGTATGGATATGGAGATATATATATATATTTTTAGAGTAGAACTAAAACAGTGAGCATATTCCCATAACCTCTCAGCAGTGATACTCCACGCTGCTCCTGCATTTACATTTCATTCCTAAAATGCATAAGGCAGTGTGGAGCCTCTTTGCATAATGCTGTAAAGAGCACTGATAGGAAGAGAGCCCTGTCACATTCCATCATCTGTCAACATCATGCAACTGTTTTTCTTCCCCTCACTAACCATTATAAAAAGGGATTCACTTGCTTTAGAGCCCCTTCAAACTGAAAGCCTGGGCGGTAAAGCGCCGCTAGTTTCAGCAGCGCTTTACGGCCGCTAGCAGGGCGCTTTTAACCCCCACTAAAGGGTTAAAATCGCCCGCAAAGGGCTGCGGCGCTTTGACGGAGCTGCCCATTGATTGCAATGGGCAGGGGCGCTTTAGGAGTGGTGTAGACACCGCTTCTAAAGCGCCTCAAAAGAAGCCGCTTGCAGGACTTTTTTTTTTACATCCTGCCAGCGCAGCGCCCCAGTGTGAAAGCGCTCGGGCTTAAAAAACACATCCAATGTGAAAACAGTCTTTCCTGTGAGAAGCAGTATGATTGTAGTAAAGATTTACAGCTGCTTTATAAATGGGCTTCTATATGGAAATTATATTTCTAGATCCATAGAGCTTAAAGGTCTTGAGGTCCAATCTTCAATGTGCAAAAACACAGAATACTTTCTATAAAGCACCTTGGAGTAACACAACAAAGTACACCTAGAAAGTCCTGACACAGAGTCATAACGCAAACCGAAAGTCAAAGCGGAGTTCCACCCCAAAAATGGAACTTGCACTTTTCGGAACACCCCCCCCCTCCTGTGTCACATTTGGCACCTTTCAGGGGGGAGGGGGGGTGCAGATACCTGTATAATACAGGTATTTTCACCCACTTCTGGGGAGAGACTCCCCATGGGAGTTACTCCACTTCCTATCCCCCCGCTGCCTTCTGGGAAGCGCACTGGTCCCAGGAGACATTGGGGACCACTGGGAACACGCCTACGCATTCGCGCAGTAGGGAACCGGGCAGTGAAGCCGAGGATGGCGGCGGGGGAAGCCGAGAGACGAGCGGTTGCTCGTCTTCTGCTGCCGACATCGCAGGCACCCTAGACAGGTAAGTGTCCATTTATTATAAGTCAGCAGCTGCAGTATTTGTAGCTGCTGGCTTTTAATATTTTTTTCGCAGGACCTCCGCTTTAATTACCAGGTACTCTAGGCTTACCTCTGTAAATGCTGACAGAACCATTGCAACACACTTGGTACAAACAAATGGAGCAGAAAGCTGCCTCGGGCATTAATGCCACATGGGTTATGAAGACCATTAAATTGCTATTAAATGGGCCTAATAGATTTTCCTTCTTTTTTTTTTAAGTCCCTGCACAACACATTCAGTAAAGAAGTCAAGCCATGGGGGTGGAACTAACCTTTGCAATGTATAATTTCATACATTTGGTTGAAAAGCCCATTCTAACAATCGGGCCTCTCCCAGTCTATGTGCTCCCTGGCTGAAGAGGTAATAAGGCACCTGTCGTCACGGAAGAGGAAGAGAATTTGGCGCAGTCCGAACTCATCTCTAAGTCACCCTGCGTTGTCCTTTTCATCTAGTTCATGTCTCCAACTTTAACCTCAAAAGTCTTTAATCGTTTCAATGATTACATTGTTCTGATGCTCTAACACTGACGTGAAACCACCCAGACGCTGGATCTGGAACCCGCTCTTCACACAGCATAGGGGTGGAGCAATGATTGATTGTCTTCATTCCTGATTGCACTGCTTTCCCAAAACATCAAAAAGGTCCATCTCTTTGAAGAATCTCCAAACTGATGAAGGGAGAAAAAAGGACGCTTGGAGGAAAAATCAATAAGTAAGTTGGGCAAAGGAGTGACGGAGCAGCTCCTCGGCCGACGGCCTTTGCCGTGCCTCCACCAATATCCGCTTTACAAAGTCCCGGCACTGCTCTGATGTGTTTGCAGGAAGTTGAGGATTGGTTGGCTGGGTGGCGATTTTAAAAATGGCAGCCATGGCTTCATACTCGGCCCAGGGAGGTTTCTCAGTCAGCATTTCCACCACAGTGCAACCCAAGCTCCTGTATAATAGGAAGGCACAGGAGTTACATTACAGATTACAGTCACAGGTGAGGCATATTTAAAGGGTCCACAAAATAAACATGTGACTATCTGATGACAACTACATTTCCTTGGGAAAAGTATTCATACCTATTGCAATTTAACACATTTTGTTATGTTACAAAAAAAACGTAAATGTATTTTATTGGGATTTTATGCGATAGACCAACACAAAGATAAATATTTTTTAATTTTTTTTTTACAAATAAAGTAAAAAGTGTGGCGTGCATTTGTATGCAGCCCCCTTTACTCAGATACCTCTAACTAAAATCTAGTGGAACCAATTGCCTTCAGAAGTCACCTAATTAGTAAATAGAGTCCTCCTGTGTGTAATTTAATCTCAGTATAAACACAACTGTTCAGTGAAGCCCTAAGAGGTTTGTTAGAGTACCTTATTGAACAAACAGCATCACGAAGGCCAAGGAACACACCAGACAGGTCAGGGATAAAGTTCTTGGAAGTCTATTAAAAATAAGAGACGTTTACAGCAAACCAACGTGTTTCAGGGAAAATAGACCCCCCCCTTTCTCAGGGCTGATGCTGCATGCCATCTGGTGGGAACAAATCACATGAGTGGTTATGCTGGGTCAAGGTTTCTGAATGGCAGGATGCCGGCTTTAGTTTCATAGGCAGCAACATACAACTAAAGCCGCAAACCTGCCATTTAGAAACCTTGTTCCAACATAACCACTCATGGGAATTGTTACCACAAAATAATACACAGCAACAGCCCTAAGCAAGGGGGAGTTATATTTCCGCAAAATCCATTGGCTTGATGTACAAATTGCTAAATTTTAATAAACGGCCACAAACCATATTTTAGAAGTCACATTTCTCTGGACACCGGGCGCTCCTTTCTTTTTTATTTAAATGTCTAAGACGGAAGATGGGACTTCCTCTTGTTGGGGGAAGAGTACCGTTCACCTTTTTGTGTCTCCAAAACTGGAAAGGTAAAAAACACACACACACACACACTCACACTCACATTTTAAACCTTCCTCAAGCTGAACAGTTTTGGCCATAGATACACTTCAAATCCTAAGTAACACTACATGTGCCTCAACATTCAAGCAGAGGATGCACAAATCTAAAGACCACCTTGTGCTGTTCAGGATAAACCAGAAGTAAGAAAGTGTCCAGTTAGGACAAGCTTGCTCCCATTTTGACCATGGAGGGTAGCCATCTACTACTTACCAGACATCTGCTTTTCTCCCATACCCCTCCCCACTGATCACTTCTGGGCTCATCCAGTACGGTGTCCCTGTTACTGAGCGAATTCCTGTTCCTGACATGCAGATTGTCTGCAGGCGTTTGCTTGCCCCAAAGTCACCCAGCTTAACATTCCCTGCAGAGTCCCGTAGGATGTTGGCCCCTGTGAATGAAAAAGTTACATACATAAAAAAAAAAAAACAAAGCACAGGCAAAAAGCACACCAAATATAACACACATACACAGAATAAAAGTATTCACTCAACTCTCAGATTATAAATGGAATCATAAATTAAGTTAATGCAAACCATAAGTGAATGGCTTACAGGTTGCTAAAGTCAATCGTTTCATATGATAAATAATTGTTAT
Organism: Rana kukunoris; assembly: GCA_029574335.1. Lineage (NCBI taxonomy): Eukaryota > Metazoa > Chordata > Amphibia > Anura > Ranidae > Rana > Rana kukunoris. Next base: position 21,444,443 of record CM056060.1, on the reverse strand, counting down.
TTTTTCTAATGCAGTCTCTCTTTTTTTTTATATCTCAGTGCTGCCGATTTCCTGTAGCACTTTGTAGTCACCTCCTGTCTACATGCACACCAGTGGTGGCTGTCTTTTTTTTTTTTTAGGTCAGGTTTCCTGATGGTGACAACAGTGGACATTGGGGTAGATTTACCAACACTGGAGCACTCAGTCTGGTGCAGCTATGCATGGTAGCCAATTGGCTTCTAACTTCAGCTTGTTCAGTTAGGCTTTGACAATAAAACCTGGAAGCTGATCTTTCTATGCAGAGCTGCACCAGATTGTGCACTGTTCAGTTTTAGTACAGCTTCTCAAACAGAATCCCATGCGACAGTGTGGCAATGCAGAAGCACTACTGAGAGAGACAGAACGTTTTCACTTTGGAAAATAAAGGACTTTCATGGCACAATCACAAGGTAATACTTCAATAAAAAACTGCTCATGCAGATATACTGTGGCAGGTTGGCTCTCCTGCGCAAAACATACCTGTACAATCGGTCCCTGCAAGGAGGATAGTGCGCACAATGGGAGCGTGCCCACGGGACCCGTGGACTCAATGTCCGTCAGCAACCCGTGATCGGTGTGGTGAGGCAGAACGGGGAACTGCCTATGTAAACAAGGTGATTCCCCATTCTGCCACATGACATGACAGATCTACTGGTCCCAGTGATCTGTCATGTTCCAGTGAGCCCATCCCCCCTACAGTTAGAACACACAGTGAGGGAACACACCTAACCCCTTCCCTGCCAGTGTAATTTTTTCATTGATCACTGCTTTTTTTTTTTAGCATTGATCAATGTAATAATGTCACTGGTCCCCAAAAAGTGTCATTTGGGGTCAGATTTGTCCGCTGCAATGTCACAGTCCTTAAAAAAAAAAAAAAAAAAAAAAAAAAAATCGCAGATGACTACAGATTTCTAGTAAAAACAATAAAAAATAAAAGACCCTAAATCGATCCCATAGTTTGTAGATGCGATAACTTTTATCAATCAATATACGCCTATTGAGTTTTTTTTTTAAACCAAAAATATGTAGAAGAATATATAATCGGCTTAAACAATAGTTGAAGGTAAATCTAAAGGAAAAAAACGAAGAAAATTGTATAATGTGTAACCTGCTTTATATGTCTTGAGATAAAAAAGAAAGAAATACCTTTGATGTCTCTGTGTACAATCATGTTGCTGTGTAGGTAAGACACGCCCTCGAGGATCTGCCGCGTATATCTACGAGTAACATTCTCCGTCAATGCCCCATATGCCTTCAGCTGATCTTTCACTGACCCCTGAGGGATAAAAAAAAAAAAAATATGAATATTTTAAGTCAAAGGCAACACCAAACTTTTGATGACGGACTATTAATTCCTTGTGCTCTAGAATCTCACCCCAGGCATATACTCCATGAAAATAGTCAGAGTCTTCTCCCCTTTGTCCCGTAAACAGCCATAATACTGCACTATCCGATCGTGATGGAGATTCTTCAGCAGCTGAATCTCACACTCCAGAGCACTAACCTCCTGTAACGGGTGCAGAAAACAGAAATTTTATACACCGCTGTTCCAGCAGATCCCCAACGAGAAATAACAGCTCATTGAAAAGACAAAAAAAATAAAATAAAAAATAGCTTTAGCTGAATACTCTTTCTTCAGTCTGAAGGTATGACACAGTAATTCTTTTTACCACAAGATGGCACTCTTCTTCTGGGTTGAATGAATGCTAGCATCATTCAACCTGTATCCTCTAGCCCAGGCTTGTAACGGGCCCACTGCCTAGGCAGGGCATCATCATCACTTAGATTGGGCAATACTACTTAACAGTACAGTACCCACACATCATTATGTGGGTGCCGATCAGTGCAGGAGTAAGGACCACTCACCACCAAAAGAGAAGCACTAGTGCGGTCACTGAATTAGCCAGAAAGACCGTTGGAGAAAAGTAATTATGGGGGAGACTGTTTGGGGTGGGGGAAGGGTGGTGCACTTTGAAAAGACTAGAGTTTTGTTTTAAAGTGGTTCTAAAAGGCTGATTTTTTTTTTGCATTCTCTGCATCAAGGCAAAATTCTTTAGTATGCAGCTCTCCCTTGGCCCCCCTAAGGCAGAGTTCCTCTCAAAAGTGGAACTTCTGCTTATCCTTCTCCTCCCACCCTCTGGCACCTTTCGGGGGGGGGGGGGGGGATGGGTACTCGTTTGACAGGTACCGCTCCCCATTTCTGAAGACGGCAAAGGCCCCCACGCCTCCTTCCTCTGCCGCCGGGCCAAATACAAAGCGCAGCATGCTTCGCACATGGGCAGCAGGGAACCGTCTGGCTTCACTGCTGGGTTCCCTTATCGGGAATGGAAACGGCTGCACCAGACAGCCGATCCAAAGTTTGGCTGGGGAGCTGACATCGCAGGCTCCCTGCACAGCGTATGTTAAAAGTCAGCAGCTGCAGTATTAGTAGCTGATGACTTAATTTTTCGTGGGGGGCTGGACTTCCCCTTTAAATATACACTATATTACCAAAAGTATTGGGACACCGGCCTGTACAAACACATGAACATTAATAGCATCCCAGTCTTACTCCGTAGGGTTTAATATTGAGTTGCTCCACACTTTGCAGCTATAACAGCTTCAACTCTTCTGGGAAGACTGTCCACAAGGTTCAGGAGTGTCTATGGGAATGTGTGACCATTTTTCCAGAAGAGCATGCGTTCTATTGGGTTGAGGTCATGACTCCATACATACCAAGACATTTTGGACAATTTCATGCTCCCAATTTTGTGGTTGGAGCTTGGTTCTATCTGCTCCAACATAATTTTACACCAGTGCACAAAGCAAGGTCCAAAAAGACATGGATAAGCGAGTTTGGGTGGAGGAACTTGACTGTCCTGACCTCAACCCAATAGAACACCTTTGGGATGAATTAGAGCAGAGACTGCGAGCCAGGACTTCTTGTCCAACATCAGTGCTGAACCTTGTCCAACATCAGTGCTGAAATGCTCTTCTGGAAGAATGGTCAAACATTCCCATAGACACACTCCTAAACCTTGTGGACAGCCTTCACAGAGGAGTTGAAGCTGTTATAGCTGCAAAGGGTGGGCCAACTCAATATTGAACCCTACAGACTAAGACTGGGATGCCATTAAAGTTTGTGTGTGTGTGTAAAGGCAGGTGTCCCAATACTTTTGGTAATATAGTGTACTTACATGAGCCCAATCTCGATCCAGTGATGTGCACATGAGCAGAGGCACCCCCTTATTGGCTCAGAGAGCAGTGGAAGCCACTGGCTGCAGTGAGAAGGTAGCAAGGGGTGGGGCTGAGCTGCACTCTATGGATACACAGACGGTTTGGGAGCAAAGCGCACACGAGTGTCCCCAGAGCAAGCACTCGGCAGGGGGAGGAGCCAGGAGCATTGGTGGGGAACTTGAGAAGAGGAAGATCAGGGCTGTTCTGCACTTAAATATTTCACAGAGCAGGGAAGCACAACATGTTTATTATCACTTAAAAAGGGGTTTTAAACCCTCATGTTTTTTCACCTTAATGCATTCTATGCAATAAAGGTGAAAAAACACCTTGCAGTGTCCGGCCCTCCCGTGCCCCCGTTTTACTTGCCTGAGCCCCGAATTTCCATGGGCGCGATCCTGCATCGCTCTCTCCACGGCTTCACTGGATATATTGATAACAGCACAGCCATTGGCTGCCGCTGCTGTCAATCAAATCCAATGATGCACCTGCCGGGGGGGGGGGGGGGGCCAATGACGCGCCGAGTGTATGACACGGGAGCGCGCCCGTAAGGTAACCCCCTCGGGAGAGAGCTTCCCAGAGGGAGTTAGCTATTGCAGGGAGGAGCTGAGAGAGCTGTTGTGGGATCCCAGAAGAGAATGATCGGGGCCAC